>PVJX010003730.1:0-104416 GCA_004027295.1 Dolichotis patagonum
CAGTGATCCAGAGCAGAAGTGACTCACACACACCCTCCAAACCCTCACTGGAAGTAAGATGGGAGGAGATAAGAAAGAAGGAGATTCAACCACTTTATACCAAGGAGACACTCCTCATTCTGGAGTGAAATGAAAGCACAGTTTGAGCTCAGCTTTAACTTAGGAATTCAGATTAACGAAGACAAAGACATCAGAAGAAAATGATAACGCCCTCTAAGTTTTCCTGTAACTCTTTCATGTATATTATCAGACTACATCCACATACAAGAAGTCTGTTAGTCAGATAAGGCCAAGCCAGCAGTATTTCTACATGAAGACGAGGAAGTAAAGAACGGTGGAATTTTGACGGTTCACTAGATCCTACTCAGTCGCTGATGGAGCAGGAATCTGTACCAATTAAAAGCTGGACAGCACACTTAGAATCTCAAGGGGATCTTGGAATGAACATACTTATTGCGTTTTGGACCTTTAAATAAAGGTAAGGAAATAAAGGGTTAGGGCTCAAGTATGTGAGGACTTGAGCACTCTCATACCTTGCTCTAGGTTTTCCTTCCTGTAAAAAAATGTCCCTCTTTCCTTCTAGCAGGAGGGAGATCTTGAATTCAAAATATCAGTCCTCAACTTTTGTTAAGTGTCAGATTTTTAAGAGTTAGAGAAGTTATAGGCCAGGACAGTTCTCCAAGTGGATGGGGTTGATAAAAGACAAAAGTCTACAAGTATTACGGTCACAGGGAGGACAGATGAGTGCTGTGCTACCAGCTGCAATTCAGGGGTCCCTCAGCGATGGGCAGTGACAACACTCGGGAATTCAGCGCTGACTTGTGACATCCCTGGAACCTTCTGATATGAATGACAGGTAAAGCTTGCTCCAGAGAAACAAGTTTTTGCAGGCTTTATTTGCTGGCTGTGATTTCTTATCTATCTAACATGAGGATAAAAATAGTCTTCATAGTAATGTGATTTTCTGCTTTGTATCTTTTAGAATTTTCTCTTTAGCTTTCTGAAATTTTGGTACAATGCAAGTTAAGGTGTGAGTGTGGAGGGTGAGTATTTTCCTTATACTACTACTTCAGGAAACTTTAAAGAAGAATGAATGGATTCTTCCCTCCATTATTTCTGTTTTCTTCTCAAAGTCTTGTTAGAATGCTGTTAGAATTTCTGGATTTATTTTTGGGGCCTCTTAATTCTCTCCTGCTGTTTCTCTGTCTTTTTGCACTGTATTCGAGGTCAGTTCATCAGGTAATTCTTCAGGCTCTTGAACTTGCTTTCCAGTTGTGTCCCATGTTCTTCCTCAGAGAAATACTTTTAGTAAAAAGCCTAACATGAAGAAAACTATGTAACCTTGCAAGTCATGCTGATCAAAATAATTGGAAAGATTTACCCTATTCTTAAAGTAGGAATACATAATAACATAGAATTGAAAATTCTTAAACTAACCTAGAAATTCAAAGTAAGCCTAACAAAACCTCTTTACTAGACAAACCAACTAACATTAATTAGAGTATATTTTCAAATGACAGGGTTTTTTTTTTTTCAATCTTCTCTCTTGTTTGAGATACCATTAATTCAAAGGTAAAGGACTACAACAAAAAGAAAGTAAAAACCTAGAAAGACAGACAGAGACAGAGAGACAGAGACAGAGAGAGAGAGAGAACCAGATGGAGGAGAAGTGAATGATTTAGCAGAGCAGAGCAAGCAATGATCTGAGTCAACTGGTGGGGGGGGGGTCACTGTGAATAAATTAGCTGAGGGACTGCAGCAGAAAGCCTGAGATACTCAAGCTTTGGAGACAGCAAATATAATGAAGGGCTGAGCTAACAACAGGTGTTGAAATTCTCTTATGGAGTAGTTACATCCTCCTGTCACCTCAAGCAGTCGGGCTATTGGTTTCCTGAGTTGGTGGTTAAGGTGTAGTTTTCTGTACAACTGGAATATGAGAAAGTTTTAGACTAAGGGTTATGCAGATGGAGGCAGCCTAAGGGAGACTCAATAACTGTGAACTGAATAGTCGAACTGCACAGCCCCCCTTCCTTAGCCTCTTTCTGCATACTGACAGGTATAAAAGGATTATCAGAAAAAATTTTAACAAACTGAATGACTCTAAAGGAATTACCAGTTTTATTTGTTTGTGCTTGTGAACTCCAGCTCAATTAACCCCTCAAAAGAGTTCACAGGTCACTAAATTCTGCACACACACTCAGGCCTTTGGAATAATCTTTTAAAGATTCACTCTTGGTTAACGGAATGTCAGGTTTCCCCAGATGATTGAGGAAAACCTCTAGCAGAAAAGGGAAGACCAATGCAAGAAAAAACAAACAAAAACAAAACATCTAGATAAAACAAATGATGGAAAAGGATATAAGATTTTTAAATCTACAGTCTTTTGAAAAATAAGCAAAGATATACATTCTATACCCAGAAATAGAGGTTATGCAAAAGGGTAAACCAAAGAACAATTTTTTTCTTTTGCAAATAAAAATCGAATCAAACTGGAGAGTAAAACTGAAGAAATGTTCCATGAGCTCGTACAAAAAGAAAGTGCACTAAGAATGAGGAAGGAAATGATGAGTAATATATAGAATGGATCTAGGAAGGCCAAAATCCAAACAAAATTGTTCTTTAAAAGAGAAATTGAAATATAGAGAAGGGAAATCTGAACTGGCAACCAAATTCCCAGGAACAAAAATAAAAATCGTCAGATCAAATGTATCCCTTTTTGTGCCTAGAAACATGAATGAAACAAGGTCTATCCCACATCAAAATACATAATTGTGAGACTTCAGCATCCCAAGGGAAGAGAAAATCTTAATGGTTTCAGACAGGAGAGGGAAAGTGATTTACAAGAAAAAGAACATGAAGAAAGAATAGGATTATTCAACAACTTCAAAATGTTAAAATAGATCAAGGCAGTGCCTTCAAATATTTAAAGAAAAACTAAATTTCAATTTAGACTTCAACTCCAAGCCAAATTAGGATTCCAGAGAGTAGATAAAGGTTTACAGAAAGGTAAGAATCCTAAAACTCCCTATTTCTCCTATAAAAAGCAACCGAGAGACTTAATGTTTTCAATGACAGACCATATCACCTCTCTTCCTGAGGTCAACTGACACAGCTGTATGAAATGCACACAAATAATATAAAGCATGAATATAACTACATATCATTTTTCTTAAAAACATTAAAGAGCTAAAAAGTTAGTGAAAGATCTCCAGGTCAAAAACTTGGGAGACTGAGAAGCAAGTACCCAAAGAATGTTTCTGCAGTGATCAGAAAATACAGCTATCCTGTGGAGCTGTACTATTTGGCAGACCTGTGGGCAGGACAGATAAGAGGCTTCAGAAGGTGGAGGCTGATAGATGCCCACACATTAGCTGAGGTCCCTGAGGGTTTTGTCCTGGGAGCACCACCACTAAGTTTTCTTCATGTTAGAATCATGAGAGCTTTCAAATCTCAAATCAGGAACTTCAACTGAGGCCGTCTCAGAATGTCAGAGCAAACTAAAAGGCTTGGTGAAGGTAAGTGTTTTCAATTTAGATACAAATTATTTCTACAAATAAAACCAACAGAGTAAGCTGAAACCTCTATGAATGAAAACAAGGTTTTTTAAAAAAAAGAGCATGGGAACAAATCCACAAAAATTTCAGGTAACGACAGTACTGGACACAGACTCCAAAATCATGCTTCCTGTCTTTAAAGATAAAATGAAAAATTTGAACATTTCAGTTGGGAAGTAAATAGCTGGGATTTGAAAAACCAAAACCAAAACCAAAAAACTCTGAGTGGAAATTGTAAAATGAAAATATACAGTAACCATACGGTAACCATAATATATAAGTTTCACACAGTTCAGATATAGAATAAAACTAGACTAGGGAATGAGAATATAAATCAAAAGTATCAGGAAAAAGTAACAGACAGACCTTCAGATCATGAAGGTCATATTGTCACTGTTGTAATTAATTAATTCTGCAGTTTAGAAAGAAGGGGAGAAAATGTAGGTCTAAATAATCATAACTATATTCAAAATTTTGCTTACCAAAACAGGGCAGGCTCACAAGTCAGTTTGTCAAACTTAGTATAATGTTACATCCTAGAAACAGATGTCTCCAATTATATTAAAGAGGGACACAGAGAGAAAGTATACAGACAAGTGAAGGGAAATTGCTAATAATTCTCTAGATTTTAAAGATAGCAATTTATAAGTTCAGGTGTCAATCAATTTATTTATCAATAGGATAAATACAAAGAGACCCACATTTTGGCTTACAGGAAAAGCAAAAAGAAAGAAAAGTCTTTATCATTACAATTTTTTTTAAAGAGAAAAAAATAGAATTTCAAAACAAGATAATAGAAGGGCAGCAAAAGTTAACACATTGTGTAATGTTATCTTTAGTTGCTCAGTGTACAAGATATCAGCATTTAACTGTCCAAACAATATCAGCACAAACCTAAGAAAGAAGTGCCTTAAGCTAGAGAAAAAGATTACTTTAAAGGTGTGATAGGATAGGATAGCAACTGAGTTCTAAAAAAGAAAAAACAAATACAACACTCAAAAAACAGCCCTAACACAGAAGTATCTCCAATATTCTAACTGCCTACCTAAAATCCTAGTCTGCAAAAATGAAGGCAACATAAAGACTTTTATTTTAAAAGTAAAAGTAAAAGTAAATAACCCAAGACTTAAAAAAAAAAATCCACGAGTTCGCCTTCTGCAGATCTTCACTGAAAGATATTTTGCAGGGCGCCTTCTGTGTATTTAGAGCCAGGAATCAAGCACTGGTGTGTCATAGAGAAGGTATGTCACAAGGGAAATGATCACAGGTAGAAAGAAAAGTTCAAGTAGGCTGAGGATATAGCTTGGTGGCACAGTGCCTGCCTGGCAAGTGCAAGGTCATGAGCTCAATTCCTGGTACTAAAGAAAAAAAAGTAAAGTTCAAGGGAAAAGGAGAGCAAAAATGATGACTATGTGAATAAATGTAATGATAGTGACTAGGTAATTATGTTATCTTAAATATGTAGAGAGAATTTAAATAAACAGTAACAATAGCATGAAATTTGGGAAAACTATACTTACTATTAAAGAATTTCTACTGTCTATGGGAAGGGTAAAAGTATTAACATTTACTAAGTTAAAGAGGTACTGTATATTGTAATTTTTAGCATAATGACCAAGAGAAGAAAAGCCAACTTCCAAAGTGGTAAATAGAGGAGAAGTTCAAACTCATAAAAGCAATACCTTAAAAAGAAAGGAGAGAAGGAAAGAGAGAGAGAGAAGAAACAGGCAGCATGATGGAAAGCTTCAAATAAAATTGTAGATTCAAACATGAATGTACAGGAATTATGTTAAACATGTAAATGGACTGATGCCTCTATTTAAAAGACTAAAATGGCCCAGTGGCACAGTGCCTGCCTGGCAAGTGCAAGGTCATGAGCTCAATTCCTG
The DNA here is from genome assembly GCA_004027295.1 of Dolichotis patagonum. Taxonomy (NCBI): domain Eukaryota; kingdom Metazoa; phylum Chordata; class Mammalia; order Rodentia; family Caviidae; genus Dolichotis; species Dolichotis patagonum. Next base: position 5,444 of record PVJX010003730.1, read on the forward strand.
GTACTAAAGAAAAAAAAGTAAAGTTCAAGGGAAAAGGAGAGCAAAAATGATGACTATGTGAATAAATGTAATGATAGTGACTAGAATAAAAAAGAAAGACATAAAAATAACACCCAAACAAACTTATCTATAACCTGTTTAAAAGCAATACATCTAAAGTAGAAAGATACAGTGTGTTTTTTGGCCTGTTATTCTGGCTGTTAATCTATATTTATGGTATATTTATGGTATTTTATAAGGATTTATAAAATAATAAAAGAATCTGACACTGGCAAAAAATGTTTTTAAACAGGGAAGTGAAGGGAAAGGAAAAAAAAGAATTGATATGTGTTATGTATAGGTACCAATCCCTTACAATGAATGCAGTCCTTACGCACTGCAAAATAGGTACTAAATTTTTTTAATAAAAAATAGAAACAGAAATATTGGTATCAAGGAGATAATATATGCCAACAAAATGAGGACATGAACTAAAAAAGAGATACAAGGGGTTAAGGAAACAACTCCAAGTTGGCTCTGAACTGAACTCTGGGGGTAGGGGGAATATCTTCTCGTAGACACCGGGTGTCTCTGATGGAATATTTGGAAAAGTTTAGTTATTAGTCTAAAAAATTACACAAGTAAAGGTAGAAGTGATTAATAACTTTAAAAACGCCAAGAAAGCCTTTCTCTTACGCAAGAAAGAACATTCAATAATATTTAATACACTAATTGATTTTTAAGTTAAAAAGTATCTGCTTAATCTTAATTACATGATGCTCCATTCATAATTATATTAGAAATATAATGGCAAGTGCCAGCAAGATTAGCTAAAAGGTGACTACCTCTGAGAAGGAGCCAAAGGTCAAAGAGTAAAAGCTAAGTATTGTTTGTAATTATAAGCTGCTTGTTTTATTTACAATTTTGTACATTTAAACTGGGCATGGTGCCATGCCCAGCACTCTGAGAAGCTGAGACAAGAAGATTCTTAATCCAAGTCAGCCTTGGCAATTTAGCAACTTAGGGAGACCCTGCCTCAAAATAAAAAATAAGAGAGGCTGGAGATGTAGCCCTGGGTTTAATCCCAGCACCACAGAAAAAAAGTACATTTATTACTTGTTAGAATTAAATGAAAAAAATGAAATCAAAACAAGCCAGAAAATAGAAGTAATAACTGGCACAAAAATAGACACCCATCGTTATCCGAAAGGTGAAAAACCAAACCGAATAGCAGCAGAACGTAAAAGCCTTGTCACTTGTGATTGCAGAGTAAACTCCCTGCTCAGACCGCCCAGACTGGAAAGAGGAGAGGCTGGGGGCCGAGCAGGCTCTCTGCACCTCCCTGCCCGCACTCCCAGCCCCGGCCTCTGTTTGCTCCATCAGCTTCTGAGTACTGCTTCCCTTTGTCAGCACAGTCCTTCTCTTCCTCTACACGCAGCAAACATCCAGGTGACCACATTCAAAGAATCTGCCTGCCCATAAAAATCTGGATGTGTAATCTCAGCACTCTCAGAGGCTGAGGCAAGAGCACCACAAGTTCAAACCCAGCAGAGGTAACTTAGCAACTTAATGAGACCCCGTCTCAAAATAAATAAATAATAAATAAGTAAGGCTGGGGATGTAGCTTGGTGCAACGACCTTGGACTCAATTCCCAGTACTATAAGAACAAAAATCAGAGATGGTTAATGAGAAGTTGATTCTAGGGGTAACTTTGAGTAAGTGCTAAGCTCCAGACTCAGCCCTGGGGCTCTCATATTCCCTCATCTCCAGTGCCCAGCCTGCTGCCATGGCAAATAGAAATGCTCTGGGCATCTCAGCCTTAGTGCCAGACAGACTAGATTTTCTCTTGTCTCACTTCTCAGTGCCCTAAGAGAAGATAACTATCGGTTCCAGTTTATGTCTAGTTGATGTCTAGTGAAGTTACTAATGTTTTCTCCTTTCACTCCCCAAAGAGCCCCAGATTGCATTAGTTACATGGTCACCTTGTCTAGGAATTGACAAGATTGCTCTAGGAACATGGACTGTAAGAATACTGTCCGTGAATATGGACTGTAAGAATACTGTCCCCGGGTCAGGGGAACTGACCAAGCCCTAAGGAACCCAATAGCAGTCGAACAACAGCAGTCTGGAAGTAGCACATTCACCATGTCTGGCTCATCCTGCCTTAAATAGTAGCAGTCTAAGCCAGATTTCATCATGGTAAGATTCGTACTATCCAAGTTTAGTCACATTCTCCACCTCTGCTGATTAGAAGTCCAATTGGTATTAGAGTCCAGCCTTACTTAGCATCCTCTGGTTAGGTGCTGTTCAGATATTTGACCCACTCATCCACAAGACAATTCAGAAAGCATGTGTTATAGACAAGGTTTGCAAAGGAACAAGACATAATGTAGGACATAATTTATAAGATTATAATACTCACAGAAAAAGTCAAGTGCAGGAAATCTGTCCACACACTAGAGATCCAAAAAATCCAGCAGAGGTCCTGGATCCCACAGCAAAGTCTTGCATGAGTCAAGGTGGAGACCTAAAACCCAGGCAATGTCCTCTATGAGTCCAGCTAGAGGCCTAGAGCCCACAACAATGTCTCATGCAACTCCTGTCAGGGATCTGTGCTGAGAAGGCCCAAAGGTCAGTGGTGGAAGCTCGAAAGTCTGCACCAGTGGGATGAAAGATCTGTGCCAGCAGCTGAGAGATCTGCACTGGAGCCAGGAAGTGACACTCACATAAGCACCAGAGCTCCCCTGAAAAAACCACAGCCATCGTCAGCAGCAGTGAGGACCCGAGCTCCTCCGATGATGAGAACAGTTGAGTTCATATCAGGAAAACCAGCATGATAAGCTTGTCCAGGAGACTCAGCAGCACCATCTTTCCCTCCAGTTCTTTTATGCTGTTGGCAACAGTCCTACAGTGGGCCCTCCACACCCAGAACCACGCTGACGTAGTTCATCTGGGTGTTACAAGTTGGCCACTAGTTAATCTGCCACAGCATAGCTCATCTTCAATAGCATTAATATTAATGGTCCTAATATTTCTTTTAGCAGACATACAAGGGACTAGATACACAAAGAAATCTCTGGTCTAGTTACCAATTTTAGTGAGAAAGGAAGGTAAATATCAGATTGTTTATGTCTGGCACTGGGCATGAACAGCCACAGAGAAAAACTCTCTATTAAGCAATATTCTGCACGGGAGCCGTGCGAATCAGATCAGGAGGGAATCCAGCCTTTGCAAGTCCCAATCTCCCTCCAACCCCAGGACACACAATGAGGATGAACACATGCCAGCTATAAGAAAAGCCCCAGGTGCCCAGGGGATCGCTTCTGTTGCCATGTTTTTTTCCCACTTACTGCTCATGTCCGTGTTTATACTGTAACTGTTGGTGCGGCTCTGGCTTTCAAAGCTTCCTGGCACCGGAGGCAAATACTGCACAAGAGATCTCAGTTCTGTCTGTGCTGCCTCGGGGCCCCACAGGCTGTGAGTGGCTGAGTTTTCCAGTGCTCAGCTCATGCCAGATTTAAAAACTGCGCTGCCAGTCAGAGCGATATACAGATACCTGAGGGTGTGAAACGCTAGCACTCTCCCCATATGCCAGGAGCTATATGGAGTTTCTTACTGCTAAATTGGGCCAATCCAGAAAATTTAGACCTGAGTTCTAATTCAAGCCTTTCTTCTAAGTAGCTTTCCTTCCAAATTCTAAAACCTAGTTTTGCTTCAATTCTCTCAACCTCAGGAACCTCAGCTGGACAGTATTATGGTTGGATTGAAAAGTCACTAAAAATCCTCCCTGCTCTGACATTTGGTGGGACTGTGCAGCTGGTGACAGTCACCACCTGGTTGTTGTTCCTCAGTAAATATTCTCTCTGGGCCTCAGTTTCTTCATTTGCAAAAATGCTGGTCATGCCATAAGCACCCCACAAGGCAGCTGCGGGCTGTAAGCGGGTCACACAGCACGGCGAGTGCACATAGTAGGAACTCAATACAGCGCAGTTTGCAACATCTGCCAGATCCTCCATCTGCGAAGGAAGGCACAATACTTGCCAATCCATCTTGTGAAACAATATATGGAGGAATGAAAAGAGATGGAAATTAAGAAAAACTTGGAATGCAAATGTCAGGAATTCTTATCATGTAAAATGAACTGAAATCAGAGTTTGACAAGGCGAGGTTTTTTTGTTTTTGTTTTTGTTTTTTGCCTCATAAGGTCATCATTGCAGACAACAGTGCCAGTTTCAGCTTCAAGCTCCTACAGGGAAGGAACTCTTCAACCTTTGGACAGTGGATATTCTCAGGGGACCCAGACAGGAACAAGGAGCTGTGGACTGATTCAAGAGACAGTCTTCTCCTGGACAAAATTCAGGGTTGGCCATGATTTATTTTTTCTAGCATTGTAGTATGAAAAAACCCTCAAACATCAGCACAATTAAAAGCACTTTCCAATGAACGTTGGCATAATCTCCTAAATTCTATCACTGTCAATTTACTATACTAACTTTATCACATCTATCCATTTATCTCTCTATCCCTCCATTACTCCATCCTAATTTTGGTGCATTTAGAAGTGAATTACAGCTTTCAGTACACTTCCCCCTAAACACTCCAGCATGTGTATCATTTCCTAGAACTCAGTATTTGTTCATAATGTTTCTTTCTGATGTTAAATATACCACTAAATGCACAAATACAGCTGCCATGTTTTGACCAATGAATGCACTGTGAAGCCCAGATTCGTCCTAAGACAAAAAACATCTAACCACTCCAAGGTTAGCTATAGATTTCCTACCTGACCTTGAAAGTAGGCTTCCCAGATAAGTAGTTCCCAGACGTGGCTACTCATCTAAATCTCTGAGATTGTTTCACTACAGAGTCCAAGGCCCCATGTGACTCACTAAATTGGAAAGTCCTGCAGCCAGAGGTTCTATGGAGGTTTCACTACACAGGAATGATTGATTTTCTCATTGGCCACTGATAATTCATCTCAGTCTCTCATGTCCTCCCCACCCCCCACAAAGGAAGTGCTGAAAGTTCTAATCTCTTAATCACCAACTCTCACTCTGAAGCTATCTAACAAGGGCTGCTGCACTAGCGTAAATTTAAAACCAGCCCATTATAAATAGCGAGATACATTCTTATCACTCAGAAAATTCCAACACTTTTAGGAACTTTGTGCCGGGAATCTAAGAAAAAGACCAAATAGACCTCTTATTTATTCTCATCAGAGGCCTATAAATTTTCAGTAAGAAAGGACGTCCAAATAACAACCTACTACAGAAAGGTTTGCTGTGACCCACATGGTCTTGGGGTTCTTGGGGTGAAGGACTGCAAGAGGATGAGAAAATAAAGAAGAGACAAAAGATGGGAACAGATGGATCCCTTTACTCTGGATGAGAGGAAAGGGACTACCCCCTCACTTAGGGACGTTTATTTATCAACTTAGCAACACAAGGTCACGTGGTGTGCCTTTGCCTAGCAACCCACTTTTTGGATAGTCCAGAGGCTTGGTGTTTTTCTGAGCTAGAGCAACTTGTTTACATGGTTTGCCCCAGACACCCTGTTTGCCAACTTGCCTGCACACATGTGGTCAATTTCCAGCTTCAATGGCTTCCTACAAAGGTTCAAGTGAATTTCCTATTGCCTCATATAATCACTGAGAAAATGCAGAACAGTTCCCCTAGCTCCTAATTTAATAAAGAATTTGGGGTCAACTGATCAATGCATTCATGTCTGATCTTTCTCAGGAAGCTTATAAGGATTCCTTAATCTTAAACCCAAGAACCCAAGAAATATATGCAGTCCACTCTAAACATTTTCTAGGAAAGTACCCAAGTTGTGATCACCAAGTATGCCAACTGTCATAGTCTGCTCCCTTGCTACATCCCCTTATGAGACTTTCAGGCATTAGTGAAATTCTCAGGAACTGCTCCCTCTATTTTTTCCCTCAGAAGAATCACTTTCATGGTGGCCATTTGGATGCCAGGTCATGAGAGGGTTACTCTTACTTGCACAGGCCTTCTGATCATTTTTCCTACAGAAGTGTGGAGACGTAGGATGTGAAAGGGCATCTGTCCACAGCTTCTGTTTTTCTAAGCTCAGATGACTGAAATAAGAAAAGGTTGTGGCAAAAATTAAAAGAACTCAGCAAAGTTTCTTAGGTCCCCAGCCTCCCTTTTTGGTTGCCTTCCCCCACAGTCTCTCCCTTCCACTTTGACAGGTTCCCTATCACTGTCTCCTTTCAAACTCACCAGAAGCAACATAAAAGTGGAGATGGAAAGAAGGGACGGAAGAGAAGATGGAGTCCAGCAAAGCTCAGTCTAGTGGGATAAAGTGTGGCAAACCCAAGAGTTGAGTAAAGAGCAGAGAAAATTATAGATTCTTCCAAAATCAGTAAGTGGAAAGAGAAGAAAGATGTAAATATATTTTAGCTGAATAAAATGGGTACTAATAGAAAAGTTATTTTGTCTGATTCTCTAATTCTGAATTAGAGGAAAAAAATACCCTAAAATTCATATGGAACCAGAAGAGACCTAGAGTAGCAAAGGCAAACCTGGGAAACAAACACAAGATAGGTGCCATCACAATCCCTGACTTGAAATTGTACAATAAAGCTTCTGTGATAAAACAAACAAACACAATGTGGTACTGGGAAAAACAAATCTGTAGAGCAATGGAATAGATTAGAAGATGCAGAAACAAATCAAAACATACTCAGCCACCTTATCTTTGATGGAGTGGCCAAGCACCTTCACTGGAAGAAATATAACCTCTTTAATAAAAGGTGTTGGAAAAACTGGCTTTCCACATGCCAAAGATTAAAATTGGACTCGAATCTTTCACCATGTACTAAGCTAAAATCAGAATGGATTAAAGATCTTAATATTAAAACAGAAACATTAAATCTGCTGGAAGATAGAGTAGGTAAAACTCTTGAAGACACTGGTGTAGGTAAAGGTTTTATGAATAAAACCCAGATTGCACAGGACTTATTGCAAAGAATCAACAAATGAGATCTCACCCTACTGAAAAGCTTTTCATAGCAAGAGAAACCACCAACAGAGTGAAGTGACACCTCAGTATGTGGAAGAAAATGTTTGCCAGGAGAATGTTCCTCAGGTAAAGGATTACTATCTAAAATGTATAAAGAACTAAAAAAAATCAGTCCTCCAAGATTTAAAGACCCAATCCAAAAATGGGCATCTGAGATGAACACACGCTTCTCAGATGAAGAAGTACAAACAGCAAATAAAAAAATGTTCAATAGCACTGGTCAATCCAGAGATGCAAATTAGAACAACACTGAGATTCCACCTCACCCCTGAAAGAATGGATAGCATTAAGAAATCAATCAATAACAAATGCTGGAGGTACTGTGGCAAAAAAGGAATCCTTCTCTATTGTTGGTGGGAATGCAGACTCAGAGTAGTCTAAACAACTTTAATAAAGGAACAAAATTAGAGTCCAACCCTCCCCAATCCCACACCACATAATAACTAAAATAGCAGAATTACAACACAAGAAAATAATCTTGAAAGAAAGAAAAGCAATGAGGCACTTACAAAAAAAAAAAAAAAAAACCCACAGAATTTCAACATTTCTCAACACAAACCTTAAAGACCAGTTGAGCATGGAGTGAAGTGTTCCAAGCTCTAAAAAGTTACAAATTAAATGTATATATAATAAAAGAAAAATAAAACCTCCAACCCAGACTGCAAAATTATCTTTCAAAATTGAAGGAGAAATAAGATACTTCTATGATAAAGAAAAACTAAAGAAAGTCATGACCACCAAACCAACACCCTGCAAAATTCTCAAGGATATCCTAGAAAGAGACAATGAACCTAACGATGCCAAAATGTCTAACAAAATGAATGTATCAGGTAGGGTTAGTAATTGAATAGAATGTAAAGAAAGAAAAATTGCAACAGGAAGTTAATATGACAGAAATAACACCTATCAATTATAATTATTAGTGTAAAAGGATTTAGTTCATCAATTTAAAGAAACTGATTAGTAGGATAAATCAAGAAACAAAATCCAAAGATATATTGCATACAAGAAACACATTTAAAACAAAAAGTAATTCATAAATTAAAAATCAAAGGATGGATAATAATGTTTCACAATATTCTATGAGACCCCCCAAAACAAGTAGGCATAGCTGTCTCATTTTCAAACAAAATAGATTTTAAGCCAAAGCTGATAAAAACAGACAAAAAAGGTTTTTACATATTGATTAATGGAACGATTCAACAGAAAGAGATAACAATTACCAACATACATGCACCAACCCACAGTACACCCAACTTTATAACACAGACTCTAAGGAACATAAAATATTAGGTAAACATCAATACAATTACAGTGGGGGGTGTCAATACCCCACTGTCATAAATAGAACAACTAAACAAAAATTCAACAAAGAACTATCAGAGCTGAACCAAACTTTCAAATAAATGGACTTAATAGTTATATGCAGAGTATTCCACACAACAACAGAATACACATTCTTTCCAATAACACATACTTTCTTCACAACAGACCACCTAGTAGTTAATAAAGCATGCCTAAGTAAGTGCAAAAGAATAGAAATTTTACCATGCATATCATCAGGTCACAGTGCAATGACACTAGAAATCAATAGCAAAAAACCACAGAAACTATGAAAACATGAAAATTAAACAATACACTCTTGAATAATCAATGTGTAACAGAGGAAATTAAGGAAGAAATTAATTCCTACAATCAAATGTTAATGCCAGTACATCATACCAGAACTTATGGGAAACAATGAAAGCAGACCTGCAATGAAAACTACAGTGAAAGCAGTTTATAGCAGTGAGCCCAAATAAATAACCTAATGATGTATCAGAAGGACTTAGAAAAAGAAAATCTGTCCAAACACGGAGTTTGTACAAGGGAGGAAATTACAAATATCAGAGCAGAAACTAATTAAATGAAGACTAGGAAAACAATACAAAGAATTAGTGAATTGAAGAGCTGGTTTGTGGCAAGATTGAATAAAATAGACAAACCCTTAGCCAATATGACCCAAAAAAGGAAAGAAAAGACACAAATTAATGCAATGAGAGATGAAAAAAGATGAAATCACAAAGGACACTGCCAAAATCCAGAAAATTATTAGCAACTACTTCATAAACCTATATGCCAATTACCTGGAGAACTCAGAAGAAATAGAGAGATTCCTAGATACACATGAATTGCTAAAACAAAACCAGTAAGACTTAAAAATCTTGAATAATCCAATAATAGGCAATGAAATGGAAGAAATAAAGAAAGGGGAAAAACCTACCAATTAAGAAAAATCTTGATGGATTCACAGCTGAATTCTGCAATAACTTTAGGGAAGATCTAACATCAACACTCCTCAAACTTTTTAATGAAATTGAAAAGGAAGGAACACTTCCTAAATCATTCTAAGAATGTAACATTATCTTGATCCCAAAACCAGATAAAGATCCAACTGAAAAGAGAACCGCAGAGCAACTTCTCCAATGAAAACATCCAGAACAAAAATCCTTAATAAAATACTGACAAATAGAATGTGACAAATCATCAAAAAGGTCACTCACTATGACCAAGTGGGCTTCATTGCAGGGATGCAAGGATGGTTCAACATAAGCAAATCAATAAATGTAATTCATCACAAAAACAGAAGCAAGGACAAAGATCACATGATCATCTCAATAGATGAAGAAAGCACCTTTTGACATGTCTCCCTCCCTTTCCCCTTACTCCCTTTCTAGGTCCCCTTCCCGTTTGAACATTTTCTTCTTATTTCCATACTCTCTATTATATAGTTTGGTCCTTATTTATGTTTTTATTTTCTCACACCAGAGAAACAATGCAATGTTTACACAGGTGTGTCTGGAAGGGAAAAAATGAAAAAAAGAAGAAAAAAAATGGAAACAAAGCTTGTGTGAATATAAGAAGGTGAAGAGTTGAAGGGAAGGTAGGGGAATGGGAAAAAAAGAATCAAGTTATATTATGTACAGATAAAAAAAATCTTATGATGAATGTGGTCACTGTGTGTACCTAAAATGTACCAATAAATTTAATTAATAAAATAAAATTAAAATAAAATACTTAGGTATGAACCTAATAAAAGATGTGGAAGACTTTGAAAATGAAATGAAAACTACATCAGACTGAGAAAGGAAACTGAGAAAAGAGAAAGCATACCCTGCTGCTGATTAGGCAGGACCAACATAAACTGACTATACTGCCAAACTGATATGCAGATTTAACACAATCCCAATCAAAATACCAACATTCCAAAAAATGATAAATAAAATGTGTTTAAGTAGTTATTAAAAAGAGTTTAAATGCTTTGCTACATGCTCTTCTCTTTGCTAGGATTGCATTTGATTAGTCTAGCTGTCTAGGCATCTTGTTAAAAATTGTTGGGTCTAATAGTGGTGCTTGACATTTTCATTCTTTTAGCTTTTGTTCAAGACTCCTAACAGCCTTAAAAAAGACCTACAATCCGTTCAGAAACCTCACAGTCTGTGAGTTTGCATGTCTCATAGACCGTGAGAGATTTCCTCTTTCATGAGTAGCTCTCTTCTCTCTGTAACTAAATGTGACATCTAATGGCCAACCAAAGCATAAATGGATTTCTAACCTATGTACTAAGAAATGTTCTGTCGAAATGGCTATCAGATGAAATAAATGTTTCAAGGGAGAATAGATTAGAACTCGATTAATATATTCTGCTAAAGATATACCTATTTGTAGAAATCAGAGAGGTCATTTAGTTAATGGAAAGAAACAGTCTAAGTCGACAGTTCAGCCTGGCAGCACTAACTTACTCCACAATGATTTGCAGCGAGTAATCACTCAAATCCCAACATATTTTCTTCCTTTCTTCATCACCTTACCTAATCCTTCTAGGGGAGACACAGCATCAAAGAAGTTGATACTCCTGTGGGAATTTCAGAGGGAAGTGTCCTATAGTGAAAATCAGATTCAGACATGGATTAGAGATGCAGGCTGCAGTTCTCTCACTGCCATCACTGCAGTGTGCACTGCAGTAAATCAGCGCTGTACTCCAGGCCTTAGTCTCCTAAACTCAGGTAATAATCTCTACAGTTACTCCAGGTTTTATTTACTTTTCAAGAGACAAAGCTATCTGAGTTAGTTTTTCCTTGACTCACAAAGTGCTCTAATATAAACATTCTCCTCTTACCTTAGATACATGAACAACAGATAGCTCCACTTCCAGGGCATTCACTCCTCATTGGTAGATTGGCAGTCTTAGCATCTGCTATGGTTTAATTTCCTTTCATTGATCTTAGTGTGTGTACAGGATAATCCAGAACAAGAGCTCTAACCTCCCCAACATGACAGCTGTTTAAATATCAAAAGACATCATCTTGGCCTTCACTTTCAAAGTTAAACTTCTCTTCTTCCTTTCACTCTACAAAAATCATTTCCAGGAATCTTAGCATTCTCCTTGCCTTTGTGGGACTCTAGTTTTTCAAGGCCCATCTTAAAATATAGTTCCCCAAATTGAGTTGTATACCTTGCTTGCTCTCAGCAGATAGTCCAAAGAGTGTCTTCAGTAATGGAAAAAGTACTTCTCCAAGTATTGCACAGAGAAGACCACAGAGTGAGGGCTGTTCCTCCATGGTGGGCACGGAAGGACCTCTCCCTCCGGCCTGGCTGCTATCTGGGAGCCCTGGGGTGTAGCACCTCTGACAGCAGTGCTCTAGTAACTGCCCACTCAAATCCAGTGAGCTTTCCTTAGACACTGTGTGAAGAGCAGGTGTGTTTACATAACTCTCTTCTCAGAGGCTCCAAGAACTATGTTAAGCAGATAATTTTAAAAAGGGATGACCAGCTGACTTCATTCAGCGGCCAGGCCTAGGCAGATCATAGATGAGAGAACACACATCTGCATGCAGACAGCAAAAAAGCAGCTAGCTCAGGTAAAATTTAGCCAAACCAATATTAAACTGGGATAGATGACTGACAAAGTAATTTACTATGCCCTTCTATTTCAATCTACCACTAAATAGGTATTTTGCACATCTCCAACTTTTTATCTTTTATTCCTCATCTATTTTTAAAAACTGAAGACATGTAAGGCAAAAAGTCAAAAGTCCAATTGACCCATTAAATGAAAAATGAAAGAACCAAGATTTGGATTGAAAAACCCATAAAGCACTGAACTGTAACAGCTAAACGATAGACAATCATTGTAATCATCCCCCAAATTAGTATTGTGCTCCGGTAGTCAAGGCAAAAAGGAAGAAGTATAAATTTGAAAACTCTCATCTAATAAAAGGAAACACATTTGCTCATTAATAGAAACAAAAATTCCCCTAGGTCCAACTCGCAGAAGACCCCTCCCTATCTTGGGTTTTCCCAATTTGATTAAATCATAATTGAGGATCTTATTCTAAGTGCTGGAAGCTGATATCACCATGCACTGGGGAGTCAGAAGACTGTTGCCCTCATTCTGAACTTTAGATGCACCACTATGTAGAGCACATGTGATGTAATGTGTGACGTTACGGCTCTGAAATGAAGAATGAATTATTGAACTTGAACTTTCAAAAAACTTTAAAAGTTAAATCCCTTAAAGTATTGATTTCAATATCAGAGCCTCAACATCTTGTGGAAGGAGGGTTCCGGTATATTAAGTATGGAGTAGGTAAAGTTCATCCTCTGAAATCTCACCTTTTCCCCTTCCCACAGCTTCTAATATTTATTTTTAAGGTGTTCTGAGTGCAATCTTTAAAACTTGTGGTGAAATGTGTATAACATAAAAATTATCATTGTAGCCATTTTTGAGTGTGCATTCACTTTCCCTCCCATTGCTGCAAACGTAACTCCACTGTAGACTTCCTCAAAGAGAAAACTGACAGTATTAACATTATGTCTTTTACCTCTTAAAAAAAGGTACATACAGAAAGTGGCACTTACTGTAAAGGAATAGATGAGGGGTTTTCAGAGCTCAGAGACAATGAACAAGGAGCTTTGGGTGAGCAAGCCTTCCTAAGATCCTTGACCGAATACATTCTTTCCCCCTGCCTTATTGTGAATATAAGGGAAGAAGCAGGAGATTTAGAATTGTGAGTTTATTGCATGTTAATTGCATAAGATTTCAACCTTGATGTCCTTCCTTATCTATATAATGGATGGTGGTGATACTAATGTCAGCTGTTACGTAAATTAAACAAAGTAATACATGTGGACAGGGATCTTAACACTGCATGCACAAATTGGTTGTTGATGATGTGAAATTCTGACCCTAATACCATTGAGCTGCAAGTGCTTCCAGGCTAGAGTCTGGGACCTTTACTTAGTGGAACCAAGCCCCATTCTGAAGACGTGGCTGTCAATGAGCAAATACCTGCTAAATGTGTGGAGGAACAATACTTCCTCCATTCTCTTGAAAGTTCTTAACATAGTCTAGGGAATGAGAAGCAAAAGCACAAAGTAAGCAGATGGAGAAGAAAGTGAGCCTGTGTGATGTGCTGCACTCTGCTTCCAAAGTGGGTGGGTAAAATTACGATTAGTGCATGAAAACTGTACTAAGAAATGCCACACATAAGCGGGCAAAATGTTTCTATAGGACAATTGGGCAAAGTGACTCAAAACCCTAACAACAGCGTGATGGGTATAGCTCAGTGGCAGAGCACTGTAAAAACAAGACAAAAAACAACAAAAACCCTAAACCTTAAAAGCAAGCATAATTTGACGTAAAATAGTGTGTGCACAAACATGTAACTATAAGGATGTTGTATAAATAAAAACCAGCTACAGGAACTGGTAAAGAAAATAATGTAGATACAGACAACAAGAGACAATGCAGACAAGCTTTAAATTGAATGTTTGGTAGTACATACATTGGCAAGGAAAGATGTTTAAAATACGCTTTTAAAACATTTTCAAGGAATAAACACAGACACCCAAAGATATACACATAACAAAGACATTAACAATGACCACAACTGGGTTGCTCCTTATTTTTTCATTTTATTTTTCTAAATTTTCTCATGTTTCTATCATCAGCATGAACTCCTGACATAATTTTTGAGGAAATAAATAATAGCTGCAGAAAAAGAAACTGTGGTCTCAGAAACTGGTGATACGGTCAAGCAAATTGGGAAGCTCAGAAAACATATTTATAGTCCCAGTGCTGAGGGTGTAGCTCTATGGTACCCCAGCACAAGAAAAAGGGAAAATTTTTAGATGCCATGAGGTGACTTGAAGTGTGAGATGGAGCCACAGGATGCCAGGTTGGTTGTTAAAAGACTGGCTTTTTGTCCAGCATCAATTGGTTGAGGAAAATGCCAGTTATCTCTGCCTCCCACTTCCCCGCCCATGCAGCAAGCTGACCTCCACCTAGCCACACTGTGTGCCTCACAGTCAGCTCCCTTTTTCTCCTGCTCGAGGTCAGGGGGCCCGCACAAAGCAAAGTGAGGAAACCGTCACAAGCGTCACAAGCGCTAGGCTGAAGCTCGGTGTGCTGGCTTCTCTCTGCAGAGGAAAGCCCAGACAGGAGGTGACAAACCAGGAGCACAGAGCCATGAATAAGACACAGGGCCTCACCAGGAGCAACTGCTAAACAAGCCGACTCAAGTTTCTTTATTTTCACTGAAGGAGGAAGAAAAAGTGCTCACACAGGAAGAACAGCTCAGAAGAATCAGTTCCGCTTTTGTTTTAATTTTTGCAATTGCTTCATTTTCCGGTTGAAAATTGCTTGATTCTCTACAGTCGTCCTGTCTGCTTCATCTCTGCAGCTCTTCTGCATTACCAGAGCACTGAATTTCCTCATGCCCTGAAGTATCCTTTTCAAAACCCCTCAGTGCAGCCACGAAATTACTAGAAATTCCGCATGACCTTCTTTTCTCTGAAAACACCTGTGGCCCTGCCTCTGGGGCCTTCTGGTAGGAGAAATCCCGAACCCACCAGTTCTGCTTAGAAGGGTCTGTGAGTGGTGGCCCAATGGCAGGCAACCTGGCCAACTCCAGGTTTCAGAGGGTCTCTAGCCAAATCCTCACGCAGGATTCAGGACTCGGCTGTGTAGTTTTGGAGAACCACACTCCATTCTTTCTGTGTATTAAACTCTGTTCTCAGGACAAGACCAAAGCCAAGGCTGTCAAGGCTACACAGTTGGCACCTGATTATTTTCCTACATCTAAGGGAAAAAGAGAAACAAGAACTGCAGCATTTGTTGTTGGGTAGCAAGAATTATTTACTAGTAGGCGTGGGCTTATAGCGCGTGCTTAATAACACAACGTTAGAAAATTTCGTTTGTTGGGTGGATGCATCTGTCCAGACTCTTTTGGGCTTCTGCTGAGAAAACTCCCAACACAAGCAGACTTAAGCAAAGATAAACTTATTATTCCACGAAAATGCAAATTTTAAGGGCTGGTCTGACTAGATACATAATTTAGTTCAAACAGTGCAGAAATTCATCTCTATCTCTCTTGCTAAATACTCCTCTAATTTCCTTTCTATTTTCCAAACCCAAGCCCTTCCCACTGAGCTGCATCCTCAGTCCTCTTCATTAACTTCTATTTTTTATTATGAGATGGGGTCTTGCTAAGTTGCTGCATTGCACAGACTGAGCTCTAACTTGCAGTCCTCTTGCCTCAGCCTTCCAGAGTGCTGGGATTACAAATGTGTACCTCCACCCCTGAAGCTGGTCTCAACTCATGCTCCTTTTCCTCAGCACTACTTGGCCTCTAAGCCTCAGATTCTCCTTCAACCATGCCATTGTCTCACCTACTTGTCCAGGGATAGTTAGGCTCCAAATACAGTGCTCTTATTATCTCCTTCAATTCCAAGTTTTGCCTTATTCTTTCTTATCGTCTATGCTTTTTATTGGCCTCATGCCTAGAATTTTTTCTACTGTGTCATAATAACCAGTATCTCTGCCCACATCTTCAAGCATCTTTATTAATAATCTCTTAAATGTGCTTCAAATTAATGAAAAGGACTGAGGATGTAGCTCAGTGGGAAGTCCCTGGGTTCAGCCCCAAGAACTGCCAGAAAGAAAAAAGAAAAAGAATTGACAGCCAGGGTTTTCACTGCTACTCCAATAGTGACAGTTTGCAAAGTGAATTAAGAAACAAAAGAGAATAACTATGTCCCTATGATAACAACAAAACACTGCTAACAATATTTCACCTTGTGTTACAGTTTGTGTCCCCCCCATAGCCTCATGCAGTCATGGGTTAGGCTTTTCAGAGGTGGCTGGATTCTGGGATTAAGTGTGTGATGCTGGGGTCAGGGCTAAGTGATTACTAAATTACAGGTAGCCTATGCAGAATATAACAGACAGAAAGAGGACAGCTGTGGTCACTTGCAACTGTGGTGCTTGCTACCCTCTGCTCTGCTGCCTTCTGTCCACCATGAACTGTTTCTTCGCAGCGATGTTCCTCTGCCTTGGAGCCAGCTGATTAAGGGCTGAGTCAAACTGTGAGCTACCATAGATCTTTCCTCTTTTAACTTTGGGTGTCAAGTATTTTGTCTCAGAAACAAGAAAAATAACTAAGGCACCTTGATTCAGTACATTTGATCCTGAGACTCCTGTCACACCCTGAATCTACTCACTGCAGTCTCTAGCAATTGCTGTATTAAACTAGAACTACTGAAGGTCGGGTTCAGTATTAGCACATGGCCTCTTATCTCCAAGGAAAGCTACCTTGGTGCATCAGCCCTTGGTTATTACATAGAAGGAAAAAGTGAGTCTGGACATGAAGATAAAGTAGAGCTGGGAGATAACTTACTAAAGAGTATGCCTCTGAAAAGGCAAGGTGGTAGCAACTGTATTTTGTTACCCCACTTTATAAACATCATCTATTTATTCCTCACTATTCAGTGAGGTGGACACTGCTTTTCTCTCTGTGTTTCAAATGAGGAAGGAGGAAGCCCTTGCCCCAAGAAAATACCCCATGCATTTGCTGTGTTGCCGAGGGGTGTTGAGGGAGGAGGGAGTCAAATCACCACCGTGCTCCTAACCTCGCTTCTATTAAAGTCAACCTAGTTTCACATATGGCCTGTATTCCCTGGTGCTCAAGTTAATTTGTCAGATTGTCCTACATTTTCCTTTAGAGAGTGACTATTTGAAGGTACTTTGTCACCAGGGCACAAATATTTCTTTTCCAAGTGGGTACTGTTTCTGCTAATTAAGGCAGCCTGAACGCAGGAACAAGTTAGGAGGGCAGCCTATGACTCATCCTCGGCTTCATCCACGCAAATGGACCCTGGGAAATCAAAGGAAGAGAGGAGATGAAAGGCAGGCTGATGCCACCCTTTTGCTTGGCAAAAAACATTTCAACACAGCTTCTGCCTGACCCAGAAATAAAGTTTCTACAATAGAAATGTGTTCACTTGCAAAAAAAGAAAAATTTCTCTGCTTATCTTTCTCAAAGTGTCTCTGGAGCCATAGCAAATCTTAACTCACATATTCCAGAATACCTCCTCCCCTTGGCAAAGAAGGACCAAAGTTGTCTAATTTTAGGGTCTAACAGTTGGCATACAATTACAACTACATTTATAATGGGCCTTGGAGAAGAATAATTTATTTATGGGTAAATTAAGATCTTTGCAATACAAACATGCTCCCACAGATCAGGAATTAGCTATACTCAACCAGGAACTGTAAGAACACTGCCAGTTTTTACAATATGGGCCATATTATTTCAAAACAAGCTAAAGCTCAGCTACTTCTAGTGCATTTTTCAGCATCAGTGCCAAATGCTACAGCAAGATTCCAGTTAGGTCAAGCTAGGTGTGGTGGTGCATGCTTGTAATCCCAGCACTTGGGAGGCTGAGACAGGAGGATTGCTGAAAGTTCACGGCCAGCTTGGGATACATGATGAGTTCAAGGCCGGGCTGAACTACATAGTGAGACTCTGTCTCAAGACACAAGGAACAAACAAGAAAGGATATTATTTATCAGAACTGTCTATATTTTAGCAAGGGTAAAGATTCGCAATATTTTATTAAAGGAAACTATCAACAAAAAGTTATTTCTCTCCCTAAAACATAAGAAATTATATTGGTACTAAAGTTCAGACTGAGTATTTTTGCTTTTGTTTTACTATTATTTTTTTTTTCATTGATCAAAGATGTAGACTGGTATAGACAGTTTGTGCTTAGGCTGTTTAATTTTGCATCATGGGTTTTCTAAAAAAAGGGAAAGCATAGCATATTTAAACAATGGACAACAAGAGAAAAATACACTAAATTACTGATAGTATATTACTGTTGTCCTCTTGAAAACAGGTCCACTGTCACACTCTTGTCTGCCAATTTAGTATCACCTTTAATTTTCTCTTGAGAAGATTCCCATGCTAATTACACCATATCCCCAAAGCCTCATGCAGTGCCTCTATGAAAAGATATAAAGCAAATAAAAAACACACAAAAGTATATGTTGATCCCATCTTTTAAAAACTATATGACAGGGCCGGGGATTTAGCTCAGCAGTATAAGTGCCTGCCTGGCAAGTGTGAGGTTATGAGTTTGATCCCCAGTACCAAAAAAACCCAAACAAACAAACAAACAAACAAACTATATGACAAAGTTCCATGTGGATGGCAGTTTTTTTCCTTGAACATATGTTTATGTTCTGATATTTAATATATGGCTAAAACTCACAAGTAGAATTCAGTTTTGTAGCTCTGTGTAATTTGGTCTGTTGTCTCCAAATTGAGAACCTCCCACTTTGGGTAACTTGTGACACTGTTCTCAGGTCATGTTTCTGCCTCACCCTGAACTGCAGCTGGCCCTGGCATGGTAAGTACTTACACGTGCTTCCTGCCTGGTACCAGCTTGCGCAGACCCACTCAGCACGAGGAGAAATGGAGAGCTGCTGGTGACTCTTGCAACCCAACCTGAAGGTGTGCACGGCCACCCTCAGTGGCCCGAACAAACCTTATTAACAAGGGAAGTCATTACTGATACAAAGAACAGCGCATGTGCTCATAGAAATATTGATGTTAGGAGGAACTATTCATTTTGGGGGGAAAGAAATGTGGGTGCTGACGTAAACGTGATTTCTGGGTGTGTGAAGTTTGTTATTCTGTGATCAAATGAGGGAAATGAGGAAGAATTCCAGGAAGATCACTGCAGTATGGAGAGGGGACCCCAAAGACCGTCTTTCACAGTTAATATCCATAACTTTCACAATGCCTATCCATTTTATCTTTAGAATAGATCCCCAAATTGCTCTACTTCTCACCACCCTCACATTACCAGTTCCTGCTTTTACTCTCATCCCCCTCCATCTTTTCTCCACGTAGCCGAGTGACCTTTTAGAAACACGAACCTGGTCGTGCCACTGCTGTGCTCAATAATCTCCATGGTTTCCATCCCGATTACGTACATTCCAAACTCTGTCTTCAAATGTGCTATTGTGCTCCTAGTTAGTCCCTAACTTTATGTCCTATCATCCTCTCTTCCTGGCTTGTCTGTTCTTTCTGGAAAATCCAAACTAGCTCACATCTCAAGACCTTTACGCTTACTGTACCCTCTGCCTAAAGCCTCTGCCCCCAGATCTCTACAGTGGCTTTTCCCTGTGTACTGTTCGTGCCTCAGTTCACATGCTACCCTCAGAGGGTGCTTCCCTAGCTACACTGTCTACTTTTCTCCCTTGCCTCTGTCCTCTAACCCTGCTTTACTTCCTCAGAGGACCCTATGGGCACAAACCCAGTTGGCCTCTGGATGGAATTTCTGTCACTTGCTTCCTGAGCCTGGACCTTGGACCTACCTGCAGAAGAGACTGAGCCTCCAGCCTATGGGAAAGTTACCCAGTCAACACCCCAGGAAACAATGTCCTTGTGCCTGGTTAACCATTAGCAAGGACAGAGGGACATGGGTCTCCAGAAACCCCTGTAAGATGTGGTTCTGACTCTGAACCATGTGCACTTACCTGAGAGCAGGCTGGTCAGAGAGAAAACTGATCAAACCCAGAGCTGACCTTCTGCAGGTTCTCATGGAGACCTCTCTCTGGACTGAATCACCAACTCCACCATTGGGTGATTATTCCCCCTCCTTTGGAGTAAGGGCTGGTAGTGGAAGATCCTTTACAAAAACATAAGACCTAGGGAACAAGGAGTCTTCTAACAATTTAGAGTAATAAAAAATATTGTCTGAGGTGTTTGACTGAAAAGGAAGTAAGTTTGTTTCTCAAAGACCTTCCTCACAAGATGACTCAATGCTAGAAAAAATGCAGTCTCAGCAGTGACCAACACCTACTGGTTTTTTTGTTGTTGTTTGTTTTTTGTTTTTTAAGACAGGGTCTCAAACTCAGGCTGGCCTCAAACTCTTGGCAGTCCTCCTACCTCAGCCACCTCAGTGCTTGGATAACAGGTAAATGCCACTATGTCCAGCAACCTGCCTGTTTTACATGGAACACTGCTTACATTTTATTGGTACCTTGCTTACAACAAATTAAAGCACACACTGCCCTCCCCCACCAATGCCGTCTCTAAATGAACTTGCTTTCATAAGCTACTTCCTACTCTTCCTGCCCTTCGTGTCATTTAGAAAAACTAAGTCGCCTTTCTCTTCAATGGCTTTAATCTCCTTCTGCATCTCTGGATATTCTGCTTAAATTGTAGGTTTCTCATTTTTACCAAGAAACCTTCATGGAAACAGTGGATTTATTGTACAGAATGACGTACGTTAACGGAGTTAAAAAAATAATAGAGAAGAGCTAAACACCTTTTCCTTCTCCCTGACACTTTCCATGTGGTCAATGCTAGGCCAGGCACTGCGACCAAGACTCACCCTTCATGTGGCTCCCCCCTGACTGTGCCTTGTCACTACAGTCTGGGCTTCTTCCATTTCCCTTGACAGCAAATCCCAAGTGAGGGTCATTTGAGTGACTTGTGGACACTTGCATAGCCAGAAAAGGCAACATCAAATGAATACAGACCTTCAAACCCAGAGCTGTTGTTTTAAAACATATGAAAAAAAAGTTATAGGAATAAGCACAGCATTGCCTTGGGATGACAGCTATCTCACACTATATGGCTTTCTGAGAAAGTCACGGGAACTGATGTGGCATCTAATGTCATTTCTAAATACATGGTTCCTTAACACAATTACCTCTAAAGTTATCACTAAAACTGGGTACTTAAAAAGCACAAAAGTCTCTTCCGATAATCTTCTGTTATAAAACAGCTTTTATTAAAACCAGGATTTGTTACAAAAAATACAATAATTTAACTATTCAGTGAGGATTCTTTAGTTGTAAGTAACAGCAACTGACACTGATCAGTTTAGAAAAAATGAGACAGGCCTTTATTACGAGAATATTGTGCCTGAGGCCTGTTGAAGTAGAGAACCAGGTCTCAGTGGGCACTGGGGATCAGGTAGGTGAGACCAACAGGCGTCTCTTAAAGATGCCGTTGTTGAGCTTAACGAGGGTCAGCCGTGGTTTAGGGTTCAGATTAAACCCAGATTCTAGCCCAGAGATTTTCCATCTGACTGCTCCAGCTTGGTCAGTGTCAGCAGGACAATTCCACCGAGACTGTAACCACTAAGCCTATAGGTCCGGGAGAGGAGTTAGTCTCCCAAACAATGCCACCACGCTGTTACCAGAAAACAAAAACAACGAAGGCCAAGGGTGTGGGAGTAAGGGGCTGAATGCCTGCTCTGGTCTACCAGATGACTCACTGGTAACAGTGTTTTCATTTTCCTCATATGCTCTTACATATTAATTTCACAATAGTAACTAATGAATACATTATGTTAATGTGCTTGCCGACCAGGGGTGGCTACTTTGCATGGAGACCTATGTCCTATGTTGTGCTAAAGGTACTGTCACCCTTTTCCCCTCGAGCACTTTCACCCATTCTTTTCCCTCACTGCTCACAGTGTGACAGTCAGAGATGTATTTTATGTTTTCTTTTAGCACTCAGGTTCACCTATATTTCTTTGGGAAGCCACAGTTAAATATTATTACATTTTAAAATTATTATTTTTTCTTCCACTTCAGCACTATTTTTATTCCAGGAAGAAACCTGTATCCCACCTATGGATGACTTTGTGTTTCAGGCCTCTAAATAAATCAATGGTTTTAAAATTTGCTTTTTATGTTCTATGTGAACCAACAATTATATAGAGAGTTATTTATTTATGTCATTGCACTTCTCCTTTCAAGATTTTGACAGGCAAAGAAATTCTTCCCTTTTTGTGACAAAATTAATAATTCAAAAGAAAACAAAATTTAAAGGTTTAATTTAAAAATTTTCACTGTTACTCACATGTGTAAATATACTCATATATAGATATTCCTCATTAATGTCTGAGTTATGGCCCTGACTAGGTTTTTTAAATGAATTGGTCACTGAATGAGTAATTATATATAGTATATGCAATATTCAGAACAAAAAAAACAGCCAAAGAAAATGCCAGCTTGATGATGCTGCTTTTATTCAGATGCAGGACTATAATGTATAATGGAGCATAATACTGTAGTACTGTTCCATAAAATACAATCAGCAAAAATTACCCTACTGTATACGCAAGGAATGCCATACCAAAAACAAAAACAAAAACAAAAAAAACCCCAAAAAACAAAAAAGACACGGTGCGTCTATAACCAAGGTATACAGAAAAGAAAAAAACAGGTCATAAGTCCAAGCAGCGGGCAGGTCCTACGCACCTCAGTTGTAAGTCATTAAACAGGTAGATCATCGAAGGAGAAATATCTGTGCTCCCAAGTACTGTTGAGATACTTCAGAAAGGAACAAAGATGGCAGGTGTGTTGATGCATACCTGTAATCTCTGCCTCTTGAGAGGATGAAGCAGGAAGATTTCAAGTTTCAAATGGACTTGGGCAACTTAGCAAAACCTTGTCTCAAAATATAAATAAAAATGACTGGGGTGTAACTCAGTGACAAAATGCTTCCTAGCATTTGCAAGGCCCCAGGTTCAATGCCTGGCACCGTTGCCACAAAAATGAAAAAAGAGAGAAGTAATTGCGTGTCCATTGGCAGAGCAGATTTTATTTTATACTGATTAAGAAAGTTCCAGCATTTTGTCTGGAGTCCTTGGTTCCTTCTCTTGCCTTCATGGTCATTCAGTCCAGCAGCATCCGGTGGGAGTTGCTATTAACCATCACCCCGCATCCTCACACTTCTTCCCATTTCCCTGCCACCTCTGTCTGCTCTTGGGACTACAGGAAGGGCTTCCTAGAAGTTTCCCAGCCACTGTTCGCAGGTTCCCCAGGCAGCAGCTGGAGTTATCCTTCAACAGCACAGAGCAGGCCGCTCCTTGGTTAGGACTCACACACGCTCTCCTCACGCCCAGAATGAGTTACAACTAGGCTGAGATTCCATCTCACTCCAGAGAGAATGGCTGTTATCAAGAAATTAATGAATAACAACTGCTGCCAGGGCTGTGGGGGAAAAGGAGCCCTCGTATGCTCCTGGTGGCAGTGTGGACTGATGCAATCACTGTGGAAACCAGTGTAGACATTCCTCAAAAAAGTACGACTAGAGGTTCCATTTGATCCAGCTGTTCGCCTTACTCGTATCTTTCCAAAAGAATTAAAAGCATCATACAATGGCAGCATATGCACACTCATGTTTATAGTGCCACAGTTTGTAATAGCCAAATCTTGGAAACAGCCCAAATGTCCCTCAGCTGATGAATGGATAAAAATGTGGATATATATATAATCAGTCTTCTATAAAGAAGGATAAGCTTTAGACATTTCTAGCTAAATGGATGCACCTTGAGATCATATTCTTAAATGAAATAAATTGGACACACATGTTCCAAAAAAAGGTGGCTTAACAGAAATGAAAATGGATTCTAGACATGCCAATCATTTCAGAGAGCCCCCTATGCAGTACCAGTCTGTACTACCACTGATCAATGTCACTAACTCCCTACTGTCTTGGAATGGCATTCACTAATCTTTGACAAGATGTCTAGCCACCGGAAGGTGTAGTACCATAAAAGATAAAAAAATAAATACCAGGTTGAGATTCCTCTTTAGCAGATAAAGGAATCCAGAAATCTAGACTTCTTAAATCCCCAGGCCTGTGTCTGGACATTACAGTGGCCCATGCCCTTCCCAGTTATAATCTAATAATTGTAGTGGCAAGAACTCTGCACTTGGATTCCGTAAGCACAGGCTTGATTTCCTGGTTTTGGCATTACGGCTTTGGTCAGGCTTCAGATGAACTCATACTCTCACCTGCCCAGCGGAAACTGTGAGGCTCCTCACAGGTTATTGTGGGGAGTCCACAAGACAAGGCCACGGCAGAGCCGACCAGGACTCCTGTGGACGTGCTCTGTGCATGGCAGTTTCTGTCCTTCCTTCAAACCCTCCGGCTCTTTTCCTTTCAACCAGCAAACACTAACAAAAGCATGACCAGGCCTGCTATGTATGCTTTCATGGCATCAATATATGGGCTATAAAGCTGGTTTCTGAGACCCATATAATCAGAGGTGTAATCAACAGTTTTCCTTGGCTACTAACAGCCTTAGATTCTGAAAACACACTTGCCTTCGCTGCATTTTATTCTCAGTGCATCACTAAAATGACAAGCTGCTTTCCTCAGAATGTATCAGGAATTCTGTTTCTTAGCAACACCTCTCCCACAGGCAATAAAAAACAGAACATAATTCCCTTTAGGCATTAGGAGTCTGCCTGTAATACTGAAAATGTGGCCAGTTTTTACTTGGATGAAGAATTAGAAATCAATTCTCCACCTTTGAAAGACCATATAATTGAGACTCTTCAAAGAAAAGCTTGAAAAGTTTAACACATTCCTCTCGCCTAGGTCAGCTATTGCAGAATTGTAATGTATTAGACCTGATGGCCTCGCTTGTCAGGATTTACAAGTAAGAAAGAAATTTTTCAATTCTAAGTTCTTTCCTCCTCCTACGTCCCAAGTTCATCTTTCAAAAACATTGTCATGAATATTAACTGTATTCTTCAGTTTAATAGTCCAGATTTCAAAAAATAAAAAAATCTACATTTTTGGTCAAGTATAAAAAAGCTCATTGTACAGTTCACTTAAAGTTTAGAAATCCAAACAAAGCTAGCATTTAATATATTTTAATGACATATTTTTCCAACAAATAATGATAGTCACATTTATTAAGAAGTTGTTATGTGCCAAATGCTTTATTTAGCCTTAAAAATCTTTATTTACTTCTCATAAAAACCTTCTGAAATAAGTGTCAATTCTCATTCACCATTAAATTGAAGCTTAGAAATGTTAATTAGCTCAGTCACATAGCTAGCAAATAGATATCATGTAACACACATATATATATAATGTATATATTAGTTCTTGCTCTGATTCTTTACTTTTTAAATTAGGTTTTGCTCATGTTGCTGCTTTTCACCTACTTTGTTGGATATAATTAATCAAATAAATAAAGCTATGCATAATTTTACATTTCCAAGAAAGTAGCGTTCAGCAGTTGCCCAAGGGAACTTGAACATACCCGGAACACTTAGTCCTTTAAAAGGCAAACTGTATGTTGCAAAGAACGCGTGTTGAAAGAATTCAATGTAGTAAAAAAAGATCCAATAAGCCACATGTTATTTTTCTGAACCAGTAAGTTTCTTAGAGTGGTGCCAAACTATTTTCCAGCTGTTTGATAATCAGGGTGATTACTGACCACATTTTCCCTATGCCTACAATTCTGTCGGCTCAGTGTGTTACTAAGCAACCAGCAAGCAAAACAAATGTGGCCAGATTATTTAAAGTGTGTTCCTATCTGACGGATCTAATTTATCTTAAGCCACCTGACACTTGAATGGTTTGCATTTTCTCTGACTGAAAACAATCTTATCATTCTTATTTATTTTTTATTCTTGTGTTTCTTAGTACACTTGTAGTACATAATGAGTATATCCATCGTAAGGAGTTGGTGCGTGTAGATAACATATCTTAATTCTTTGTATGTCTCCTTTCTCTCTGACCTTCCTCCAGTTCTTGGTTCTCTACCCATTTGCAAAAGGCATATATAATTTAATAAGATGCTGCTTAACATTAAGCTGAAGACTCCAGCAAATACATGGTTACATTTTGGCTCAGTCCAACAATGTAAATTACCATGAATAGTGCTTTGGTGGGGATATCTACCTATCTATTATACATATGTAATTATGTGTGTGGATAAATACGCATATGTACACTTACATACATATTAAATGGAGTGTCTTAGAGGTCAATATATACTATACATTAAACAGAGTGTGATGAAAGGGTATATTAAATGCATTCTTTTTAAAACTATTGTTAGATATTAATAGCTCCTTGCCAGAGGAATGTGACATTATCTTTGTGTGTGTGTGCATGTGTGTGTGTATGTGTGTGTATGTGTGCGTATGTGTGTGTCTGTGTGGTAGTACTGGGGATTAAAACTATGGCTTCACAATGCTAGGTAGGTACGTGACCATTGAGATACTATTTTTTTTCTCTCTGTCTTAAAGAAGTGAGGGCGGGGCATGGTGGTACATGCCTGTAATTCCAGGCCGAGGTAGGAGGATTGCCATTATTTTAATGCCAGCCTGGGTTACATAGTGAATTTAAGGTCAGCCTGAATTGTGTATTACAACCCTGCCTCAAAAAACAAAAGCAAGCAAACAAAAGAAGGAGTAAGGACACAGAAAATACAGCATACAAACGAACCAAGTGCCAAGAAAAATTACAAAATAGAAAATTGCACTTACAAGTAGTACATTATTATGATCAGAAAGCACAAAGACACTTGATACTGAAATATATGCTGTTGTGGTCAAGGTTTGCAATGGAATAGATTTAATACAGGACAAATAATTTATAGGATTATTTTATAATATTCACCCAAAAAGTCAAATGCAGAAGAGTGCAAGAGATCTGTCCACATACTAGAGATCCAAAGAATCCCAAAGGACCCCACAGCAATGTCCTGCACGAGTCCAGCTGAAGACCTAGACACATGGCAATGTCTTCCACAAGTCCAGTTGGAGGCCTAGAGCCCAGCAACACCCAAGATAGGGACAGAGCTCTGAAGAGAACCACAGCCATCCTCAGTGACAGCAAGGACCCAAGCTCCTCTGTCTTTATGATGAGACACACTGTCAAGGTGTCACAGTACTTATATTCAAGTAGCCCATAATTCACTTAATAATGGCGTCAGAGTGCAAGGGTGGCGATGCTGCCAATTCGGGTATGCCAAGAGAAGCCGTGCAGTTCTTCCTTGAAGTAAAAAGGTGAAAACTCTGGATGTAATAAGGAAATAAAAGCTTCATACAGAGACTACTAAGATTTACAGTACAGTAAGATATTTTGAGAGAGACCATAATCACATAATTTTTATAACAGTATATTGTTATAATTTTTCTCTTTTAGTTACTACTATGAATCCCTTGGTGTACCTAGTTTATAGATTGAACTTTATCATAGGTAGGTATGAAGAGGAAAGAAGATACAGAGAGTTCAAAACTATACAGTTTCAAGCATCTGCAGCGGGGCATGGGATGGAGAGGGAATACTACTATAACTGTCTCAAACTCAGGGCAATCGTGCCAGTCTCCTGAGCGCCGGGATTCAAGACGCGCACCACCACCCCCGATACCATGAGCTAGCTTTTTAAAGGCTTTTTAAAATTTTTATTTTGAGGCAAGGTCTCACTAAACTGGCTAGACTGACCTTGAATTTAATGATTCTCCTTCCTCTCCTGCATGTGCTGGAATTACAGGCATGCATTGCCACACTTGGCTCCTCTGTTCTTCCAGCCAGATTTCGCCTCTGTTCCTTGCTGCAGAGAACCCAGGCTACAGCATTACTGTAAAGCACTGCTAAACAGTAAAGGCTCCGCATAAGTAAATAAAAATTAGAAAGTGCTTTGTATACCACAATAACCGATGAGTGACTTTTTCTAGCAAATCGGAGGAATGTATTGTGCAATCTCTCAGCCTCCTTTTACCCTGAGCTTTGCGGGAGGTTTACTGTGTGTGTCTACCGTCTGTGACTACAAATGAAGACGGGCTCAGTGCTCAAAGGGACCTCATTACAGGTCGCTCCAAGCAACTTTGTTTTCTGTTGTGACGGGAAAAACAACGTTCACATTCAGAACTGAATTTCGTGAATATATCCAAGGTCGTGTATGATTCTCAGAATCATTGTAGTTCTACACTTTTCTGAGCTAGTAACAAAGTCTAACTGAATTCTGGGGAGAATATCAATGTGAGAATGACCTCGAGTCAGCTCTTTATGAAAAAGCAAACACTTTAATAAATGTGGTAGTAATAACCCGGTATGGTTTTAAATGAAGAATAGTAAACTAAGTATAGACGACTATCTATCTATACTAGACTACATTGCACAATGTTTTCTTTTTAAAGAAATTATATACCTGAGCTTGAAAGAATGAAAATCCTTAAATTTCAAAAATGAAAAGAATTCAAAACCGTAGGGCAAGCGCACGCAGCGTCACTGAGGTAGGTGTCTGCAGGGAGGCCTCCGCGTCCCAGTTAGACAAGGCTCAGAACTGAGTTCCGCATATAGCAAGAAGTCAGCAGCTCTGCAAAGGTTCTTCCTTGAGTCGGGGGAGGGTGGTGGTGGCAAGAAAACAGTAGCTTTTTAGTCCAGGGAGGAACCAGGAAAGCTTTGTGTATTACTTTGGGTTGGGTTAAAAAGGAAAACACTCCCATGAGAAAGTAAAACTTGAAGCCTGCACTTTTCTATAGAATCCAGGTTGACTCCACCCTCTTCCCCAAGCTGGAAACTTAACATAGAAACTGCAAACACCGGGGTCCTGGTTTCTCTGTAGGAATACGCCCAAGGTCTTGGACGTCGAGGTGTTTTTCACCCAAAGAAACACCACTACTGACCATCATCTCAAAACTAAAATTCCAGTTGGTACGAAGAAAGGCTCCATCATGGAGTGTGCAGCACCACTAAGGGCTGGAAGTCAGACAACCACAGGACAGCGCGCTGAAGCCGGGATGCTTAGAGCGAGGGGACCGCTAGGCACTGAAGAGGGCACAGGCAACTTGAAAAAAGAAACTCAATCTCTAGAGATAAAGATAGGCATTAAAATTTAGAAAATAAATGGGGTAGGCAGTAGATTAGAAAGAACATAGAATTTGTGACTGGAAAATGATGTAAGAAAATCAGCCTTGAACAGAGAGGTAACAGATAAAAGTTAAGAAACAAAGAATGGATTTGACAAATCTGTCAATATATCTAACAGAAGTTTCATAAGGAAAGAATAAAGAAAATGAGACTCAATAGACAAAGAATAATGGGCAATAATTGTCTAGAATTAAAGAAAAACATGAATCTATACATTGAAGAAGCAAGAATCAAATTGAGAGCTAGGCATGGTGACACATGCCTCAAATCCCAGCCTTGGTAGGCTGAGGCAGGAGGATCTGCAGTTTGAGGCCAGCCTGGGCTACATAGGAAGTTCAAAGCCAGCTTGAACTATATAGTGAGACCCTGTCTCCAAACAAAACAAGAAGATCAATGGCCATCAGTGTAAGTAAATCTGCCTCCAAATCCTGGGTGATATATATATATATATATATATTTCTAAAGTAGCTGTTCTCACATTTCTTGGTCTCAGAATCTCAAAAACTGAATAAAAGTTAAAATTCAGAAATTTAGGTCAAGCACGATGGCGCATATCTATAATCCTAGCACTCGGGAGGGTGAGGCAGGAGGATCACTGCGAGTTCGAGGCCATCCTGAACTGCATAGTGAAACCATGTCTCGAAAAGACAAAAAAAACAAAAGAAGTTAAAATGGAAAATCGAGCTATGAGATATTAATTTATTGAATCATTAATTTAAAATAACAATAAATCTATTTTATATTATATATTTGTTTCCTGAGAATCCCTCAGCCAATTATCACAAGAATGGTAGCTTAAAACAACAGAAATTTATCCCTCTTGGCTATAAAGAATTGAAGCTTAAACTTTAGGTGCAGCTGGGCTTGGTTCTTCCACACCCAGAAGTTCTGCCCCTCTTAGCTTCTGGCCTGCCAGCCTCTCTCAGCATTCCGACCTCCCTGTCTTCCTGTGGCCTCTTCCCTCTGTCTGTCTCTCTGCCTTTTCCTTTTCCTAATCCACAGGGACCTTATCTTGAGATCCTTGGGCTTTCCTGGCCATCTGACCTATATCCTGGGCCTGAAATCCTTATCATAATTACAGTATATCCACAAAACACTTGTCCCAAATAAAGTCACATTCGGAAGTTCTGAGTGAGTATATATCTTTGGGAACCACAATTTAACCCATAGTCATGTTAATAACATAGAAGTGGACACTAAAAAATGTGGAATGTATAAATTCTAAATACACGCAGGGGAAAAATAGAGAAAACAATATTCTTGAGAGGAGAAAAGCAGCTAAGTAAAAGCACAGTAAAATAAGATTGTAGACGCCCAAATTAATTAGAAATTACTTTAAGTAGAGACAAGTTACAATATAATTGTTAAAAGACAAAGTCAAATTAGATTAAAAACAAAGCCAAATAAAGCTCATACACCATTGCTGTTCTCAATAGAATTGGGTCTCATTTTAACACCTTTCTTACAGATTTAGCTTAGCAGAAATGCATTAGAGCTTAGAGAAATGAATTCTCATCCGATTAATGTGCTCAAGTCATTTTCATGTATGACACTAAGGTTGTCTACCAACAGAAGCTGCAGAATAAAAAGGGGAAAAATTCTTTTAAGCCAATTTCCCCTTTTAAGACAGTAGTGAAGGTGTTAATTTTTCTGAATCAGTTTCAAGATTGCTTTTTTTTTTTTTAAAGTACTTCTAGGTGGCTTAAAAGATTAACAAAAGATGAAACCGTAAGATTTACTTTTGATCCCCTGCTCATCTTTATTCTTTAGCCAAGTCCACATCTTAGTAATAATAATAAAATTTTTTGAAATTCCTGACTACAAAGAACGGATCTTGTTACGAACCTGGTAGATTCTGATTTTTAATCACAGTGAGTACAACTGCTGAAAGCACAGCATGGGCCAATTCTAACAAGTTCAGAATACCAAAAAAAAAGTCACACATATTCAAAGGACAAGGCACCTACAGTTTTATCTAAGAAAAATGCAACTTATCAAATATAAAGTGCAAATTTTGAGCATGTCAAAAAAAGAAAATTCAGTTTAAAAATATGCATTCTTCTCATTTTGATGAAACAATGCAACAACTAATCCTAATACTGCAAATTATGAATTTTTTTTGAGACAGGGTCTCCGTATGTAGTTCAGGTTGGCCTTGAACTCTGGTGAACCTCCTGCCTCAGCTTCCCTGTGCTGGGATTACAGGCATGAGCCACCACACCTGGCTTATGATTTTTTTTCCAAGTGGAAAATCAATATAAGTAATTTTAATTCTATGCCTCAATTTTTATTAAACCTAAAAGAAAAATCCTCTGCCCTTCAGAATACAGTTGAAAATTAGCTTTGTTTACCTCCAAAAATGCTGCTTGGTCTTCATTAGCAGGATTGTGTTATTTATTTTTATATTCCTGACTCACTGCTTGAAGACAAATAAATGTGCTGAGTTTGTGAATTTACTTGATAAATTTTCCCAAGTCTCATTTCTCTTAGGTTGAGACTCTTTCCCCTATATTTTTGCATTATCAGGTCAGAAGATGTTAAGTCCCGCCAGTCTGACCCCACAGTTCATGTTGTATTACAGAGATTAGAAAACAGTAGTTGAGGCCTAACAAAAAGCCCACACATTCAATACAGAGTACTGTGAAGTATAATGAAGGCAAACAGCAGTTCTTATTCTGTCAACATAAATATGTTTCATTTCTTGAACATGGAGAGTTTTCTTTGAAGAGGCACACGTGAGGTACACAACTGACGCTTAACCTCACTCCCTCCTACTCACAGAAGTGCTTAATCATTTCATCTTAAAGCCTTATTCAAAATGGCAGCAAGACAAATCTCACCAACTGAAAAAAATCTTGCCTCTCTTTCAGTTATTGCAACTTCTAGATTGTTAAAAAAAAAAAAGCTAGAAAATAAAAGTCAAAAAATTAGATTCTTGGGCAACCAGCTGAGACAGGAAGAAAATAATTGAAGTACCAATATGCTTGTCCTTTAGGTCTTTAATACACTTTGCTGTGTTTGCTGAAGGTGAATTACAGTTGGCAGTCTCACCTTATAGCACTTACCTGCTTTGCTGCCTATTTAAAAAGTCATTAAAAATGTTGAGGCTAGCTATAAATCTATATATATAATTAACTTTATAAGGACATAAATTAATCTGATCCTGGCCAAAAAAAAAAAATGTTTGTTGGAGGAAAAATGTTTTGTTAGCGCTGCCTTAGGTAACTTTGTAATATGCTTTGACTACATAATTTTGTTTTGTACCAGGAGGATGTTGTGCTGGCTAGGCAGGTGCTATGCTGCTGAGCTATATCCCTGGCTCCACATAATGTTAAGGTAAAAAAGAAATATATAAAAACACCACACACTAGTAGGTAAATCTTTTAAAAGTATTCTAGGCTAGCAGTTTTGCAGCTACTTTACATGTGTATCAGGACTTAAAAAATAACTGTAGTTAGTACAGTATGCTAGAGAAAAAAGAGACAGAGAAAGAAGTTATAAAGAGCAAAAGCTAGGATAAATGCTATGGTGCTGGATCCCTGGTTGGAAATAACAATATACACTCGTTTAAATCTATGTATAAAAATCAATACAAAAGTTACTGGAGATGTGTATACATGTGTTAGTATACATTCATCTATTTCCTAGTTCTGTTCACACTGAGGCCTAAGAACAGGAAGTCCCTAAAAACAATAAGTATACCCGGCACTTAACTCTTGGGTCCTAAATACCATTCTCCTGGGCTATTTGGAGAAGTGACTGATTCTAGGGCTGGGACAAAAAAAAAAAAAAAAAAGAATATATATATATATATATATATATATATATATATATATATATATATCCTGAAGCTCTCTGTGGAGATGCGGTGGCCTCATGCATGCTAAGGGTATGTTTTGTCACTGAACTACACCCCAAGCCTAGAGCATCTGCTAGCACTAGGAAGCAGGGAAGGGTAAGGAGAAGAAAATGGTTCCTAAAGGCTAAACCTGGAACAATTTAAGCAATAAAATCACTACTATATTATTCCAAATAATATATGCCCCTTCCAGAAAGTGGAGCTTAATTCCTCTCCCCTTGGGCATTGTTTGGATTTAGTAGCTTGTTTCCAGGGTATAACTCTGTAGTAGAGAAACCTGGCAGACATCGTCTTTATCAAGTGATCAAACTTCACATAACCAGTGCTAAGTCACATTGGCATCATGCCCATGTTGCTAGAACATTATGAGAAGGCTACTAACCTCTGCAGAGTTTTCACCAGAAAAACTACAATCCCAGTATAGTCATGAGAAAATATCAGATACACTGAACTGAGGGGTGTTCTACAAAATACGTTTAATCAGTACTTAAAAATGTCAAAATTTGGAAAACATGAAAAATTGAAAAAACTGGTAGGTTAAGGACACATGTGACTAAATGAAGTGTGGAATTTAGATTGGAGCCAGAAACAGAAAAAAGACATTAGTAAGAGAACTGTGAAATTCAAATCACATCTGTAATTTAGCTAATAGTATGGTTCCCATATTAATATCTTCATTTTGACCAATAGATAATGCTTACATAAGGTGTTAGCATTAGGGGAACCTAAATGAAGGGCACATGTACTAATTTTACAACTTTTGTGTAAATATAAAAGTACTTGAACATTTTTTAAAGTTTCAGACTATTCAAGAAATCAAGTCTACAAATCTGATTTGTATGTTTTATCTTTATCAAAATAAAACCTTTTCATCACATATATTAAGATCTGTTGTTAATGATGCAGAAAGAAAAATACTGTTTAAGATCTGAAAATCAGAGATTAAATGTTTTTATAGCTCTGAATGTGTGACTAAAAGCTTTCACAATTTCTTTAAACATTACATCCAGATGAATAGAAGATACCCTGTCAGTCACTGAAAAGGCATAGAAAAGAACTGTTGCCTACTGGCAAAGAATTTATTGATTTGTATGTGCTCATTGATTTGTATGTGCGTGCAACGTATGAGAAATATCCCTAATTTCTTCCCATCATTCCAACATAAACTGGTTAAATGACCTAATTGCTTTTTGTGGTAGTGCAGAATGTTTTTTGAGACAGGGTCTCACTACATAGTTCGGATGAGATCAGGGCGTCCCGAGGGGTAAGACCTAGACTCACTAAGCAGTTCAGGCTGGCCTCAAACTTGCAGCTATCCTCCTGCCTCAGTCTCAAGAGTGCTGGAACTACCGCCACACTCAGCTTCTTGACCTAATTCTTACTTTCAAAATCTACCAAATTTTACCTATCATTCACTACTTTTAAAACTTCTATGTCTTGAAAGAATCAATAAAATAGGGAAGGGGGTGTTTAGAAAACAAAAGTAAGCACTAGGTACAACTGGAGGTGAGATGGATAGTTTTCTTTCTCCTCTTATTTCCTAGCCTTCTATGGTGAGATGATGTAATGATCCTTCTGTGGCAGTGCTCAGTGTTGCAGGAACTCGGTGATACTCACGGAATGCATATCTAATGTTACTTTTACTGAAGAATCCAGGTAAGGATGCCCTGGTAAATGATCTGGTTCTTCGAGGTGCTGCCCTACAAGGTGCAACAAATAAAGTTCATGATGAACTGCAACAAAACAACTGCTGGCTTCCCTCACTGTAGGGAGCACCTATGGAGCAGTGGGAGCAGTACACAAGGAGCTGACGTGTCCCTCGAGTTCCCCATGGCTACACCACTAGCAAGTCCTTCATGCCCTCGCAGCACCGCAAAGTGGAGGCCAGGTAACATCCTCCAGGACATCCCACACGACGTCGGGCCGATCTGCTATCCATCCCTATCCATCCGGAGCATGTTAGGACCCAACATGGCAACCACTTGGAGCACAAATGCTGCTAACTCTAGCTATGTAACGCACAACTGTCAAGAATCCGTGAAAACCCTGCATAAAGTGAGTTTCCTGACCTGCCTCGTACTTTTTTTTTTTTTTAATCCTCAAATGGTCCTTTTGCAGCTTCTGTAACTTGAGGTCCTTTTGTCTTTCCTAAAAATTATCTCCCAATTGAGCCCTCGTGATAAACATATTAAATACATTTTGCTTTCAAAAATTAATCATTGCTCGGGTATGGTGGCACATGCCTGTAATTCCAGCACTTGGGAGCCTGAGGCAGGGGGATTGTTGAGGCAGGCTGACCCAGGCCAGTCTGGGGTATACAGCGAGTTTAAAGCCAGTCTGAACTACATAAGCGAGACCCTGTCTCAAATATAAATAAATAATCAGGTACTAAGTTTTAGAACTATGTAGTATCACAAGTATAAGTATCCTTTACAGTTTTATAATCTATCATGATGATTGCAAAGCTGAAAGGATCTTAAAACTATCACTCTAAGAATGATTAGTATTACCAATTATGTAACAAAAAGGGGAAAACCTGTTAAGGAAACTCTATTTGGTTTTTCAAAAAGAAAGTAGATAAATTAGTTCACCTATATCTAAAAAAAATCAAGTAGAACTCATTTCATTAAAGATATCACTGGGAACTTCTGTAAGTTTTTTGTAATAGACTGAATCATCTTTCCATTTGTAGTTTTGGTAATAATAATGTCAAATACTTTAAACCAATTACCTCTCAAGCACCTAATTTTGCCAGGGGAACTACTACTCACTTTGTGTTGTATCAGGGAATTTTATTACTCCACTTTTGGAATCAAAAATAAACATATTAGGAAACTCAACTAAACTTACACAATTATATAAAGCTGTAATTTTATGAGAAAATATTTAAAACTTTGCAATAAACATACAATAAGGTAATATGGCTCCTAGGAACCAATTATTTCTCTAACCCGAACTTCTCAACAAAGACCAGTCTAATAGTACAGAAATGAAAATCTAGTACACTGGAGAAACATTTTGATAGCATCCTAAGCCTTTTTCTCGTTCAGATGTTGCAATTCCTATCTAGATTTCCCCCATTCATGTCGTCATAGGTGGGGCTGTGTGTGACGTTGGGCTCAGGGCTAGGATTATGGTGTGATGCTAGGATTGAGGAGGTCCCAGCATGGGTGTGAGTGCTCCCTGGCCTAAGGGCAGATTGCCTGGACAGAACATAAGGGACGATTCTTCTACTTTGCTGCCTTCTCCCAGCCATGAACTATTCCTCCTCTGCTTTGCCCCTCTGCCAAGCCACCCTGCCTTGGAGCCAGCCAACTATGAACTGAAACCTCTCCTCAATTTTGGGTGTTGGATATTTGTGTCAGCAAAGAGAAAAAGTAACTAAGACAAGACCATTAGAATACGTTTCCTTACAGATTTTCTAAGATTTCTTAAATATTTGTGAGTGGGGGGGGGTAGTGGAGCCAACCACTGAATTAGGGATAAAAAGACTTTAAAAGGGCCCTTACAAAAGAGTGACAAAGCTTACACCTGTCATGGGTAAGACTCATTATTGATAAAAAAGGGGAATATCTGTTAACACTGTATTTCAATTTGTACTCAAGAATTTAGAAATTATGGCTTGTTTGGGTCAATTAAAATTTGTTGTATTAGGTAACTCAGACATAAGAAAAAGACAAGGACTACTTAGATTTTATGATTTAAAAATGATAGATAAAACTTACCTTCACTATGATATATACTTTTGTATTACTATACATATTTCTGGTGCCTAATACCAAACCCATGAAAAAGTACAAATTAAGAGCAGCCCTTATGCTATGCATTTCACAACTTTTCTCATTATTTTTGGTTTCTATAGTCATTACTAGGAAAAAATGACACTGAAACATAAACCATCTATTTTACGTACAAGTATTAGTAATATATTCTAGCTCGAGCACACAAAATTGTCCCGGAGGTAGTTTTAGAAAAAGGTGTCTACTATCATACACTTCAGGTAATAATATCCACTGAGTATTAAGAGTTAATAAGAATACACTTAAACTCGGTGCAAATTTACTTTATTAAACCTTACAATGAATGTGGTAGCATATCATTTTCCGTTGTGTGACAATTTATTGGTAGGCATCTGAATACAGTACTTCTTTTGAAAAATACACATGGGAACTGACAAAGGGGAGAGAAACTGTTTAGTCAAACATACGGGCATTAAAAAAAAAAAAGATGATGACCGATTAATGTTAGTTTCTTTAGTATCTAATTTTAAAATGATTAAAGTTCCAAACAATAGTGTTCCTGTTACACTTGTACATGTTATCTCATCCAAGCCCTTACAATTCCCAGAAAAATAAATAAGATGCTTGTAAATTCAGCCAAAGGTTTGCTGAGGAAGGATTTTAAAGACCAATTTGCAAATATAACCTAAACAGTTCTCCAAACTCACAGTAAGTGACGTCTTTAAAATACAACGAAATAAGCTGGTCACTTTAAAAGTGAGGAATCATTTACCTTCAAAATCATGAAGGGCTCCAAATTATCTCTGCTGATTCAGATTTATGCTTATGAGTTAAGGATAAGAAAATGACTATTTTTAAATATATAATACATTTGTCTTGAGACAGTAGATTATCTGAGTAAAATGAACATTTTTTTTCACAGAATACCTAAATTCAGAAGGGCCTCAACAAGGTATTTTTGTTGAAATGTAGTAAAAATCTATACATTAACTCCAGCCAACATCACTATGCTATGGTGTAAAGTCTAATTTGAATACAATTAGTTCATTATTTAATTTGTTCATCTGTGGGTATAAGAACACCAATTTAAGAACTTTTATTCAGGCTTGAAAATTTGAGAATATGTTCTGATGAAGATCTTAAGAATATTTGCGATCACAATTATTATCCAATTCTTTCTAAAATAAAATTTTGAGCTATTAACAGATTTTTCAAGGACTCCCACAGGCCTCTACAGAGAATAGCATCTGAACTGAAATAAGGTATTGCAGTCATGAAGACTGAGGACCAGTGCTAAGTTGTCTGTTCTAGTGGTAGAAAAAAGCTACTTACAGAAATCCTTATTTTATACTAGATGTGCCTGCTCTGAGAACATGTAAGCCCCACCCCACACCCAAAAGGGGATAATAGTAAATCACTTAAAATTCTAATTGTAATTTTTCACCCCAAAATGGAGTTCAACTAATGTATATTTACTACACTGGCAAAGTTTTTCTTTCTTAAAAAAGTAGTTCATGCATATATAATTCTTATAGCACAAGATCAGAGGCAAATGAACTCACATGTTTGATAGTTCTAGAATATGACTAAATTGCAAATTAATTTTATATATGGCAGTTCAAATAGTTTATCAAATTTTCCTATAGTAAATAAGGGCTAGTAAAATCTCATCAAAAGGCTGGTGTGCACCTACTAATCTGTTTAAGTGGTGAAATTAATTTCCAAATTAGTAAAATAAGGGTATATTTCTAAAAAATTAAACCTGAATTATTTAACCAAAAAGCCTAAGTTATTATTTACTACTCTTCCTTACAAGTTTTCACTGAATAAAGATGAAGCTAAACCTACTGTGACTGTTTGCAATAACTCTTTAAATAGCATTATGTTAGCCCTCAGAATAAAATGTCACTCTCAAATCCAAGTAAGTGATCCAGTTCATTAAATTCACAGGTAAACTAAATTTTTCTCAAATCAGGAAGGAACTTTTTATTCAGAACAGTTTTAGTAAGACATTTGCAGGGCAAATATGCCATCATAAATTTTATTCTGAGTAACAATAAAGTGCTGAATAATTACCTGAATCTTTTTTAGTACTTTTCACTTAAGTTAAAAGAGCCCTTTCTGTGGCATTAGCAAATCTGAGAGAAAGAGACAGAGAGAGAAATGGGAGGGAGGGAGGGAGGCAGAGAAAGAGAAGGAAGCAAAGCTAACTTTCAGTACAGGAACAGGAAGCATTGTAACCTTTTGTATTTAACTAAGATGACAAATAATTGAGACCAAAGTAATTCATGCAAGTTATCTTTAAGGTATTCATAAACTTGAAGAAAGAAAGAACACTGTTACTGACCTTTGATACTATGGTAGTAAACTGCGTACTAAAATACCTTAATTATCTTAGATGCCTAGATCTGGATTGGCAAGCATCATACCACTGACATGCTTTAGCTCTTTTTGTAACTACAACTTTTTGCAATTCAGTGACTGAGTATTTGAAAGTGACTTGTTAAGCTGTGTGATAAACTGAGGTTAAATTTAAGCAAATTCTTTACACCTACTCACACTATCAGCACAAGCAGGACAATGCTGGAGCAGTATGAAAGGTGGGTCACTTTAAAGAGTCTTCCTCTTATTGTGTGATATATTAAGATGACAGACCTAAATTTCAACTGGGTTAATGAGTTAGAATAGATTTGTTTCCAAATTTAGCACACAAAAACTTCTGTGGATTAGAGAAAGAAACTTCAGATGTGTAAGAAAAACAATAAAAAATAAAAGCTTGAGCTCAGATAGCTAACTTGCAGTTCTAAAAATTGTCATGCTATACGAGCATTTGCATAAAATGAACTCTGTAACAAACTTAAGAAAACGTATTTTGAATTGAGGTTGACTAACTGCTGCATAGAAAATATGCTAACATACAACAGTCAAGTTTAAGCCGGTGCATAGAGAAGATAAAGCACTTATGGTAACTGGAAATGGTAGTAAGAAGTCCATAAGGTTTATAAGACCTAGCATGGGTCTGTAAGAGGGAAAGACGATAGTAGAAATGGCTGAGGGTAGGGGAATGGGAAAAGCTAGAAGGCAGAAGCAAGAAAAAAAGATCTTCAATTGTATAAAATTCACAAGCCAGTAAAGTATAAAGATACCACTGAAAAACAGTTAACTCTGTCCCAAACACCCAACAGCAAAAACAAAAACACACCAGAATCGTAAGCCTTTGGCAAACAATTTTAGAAATTTGGGTATGATATTCTTGTTCTTAATAATTCACAAACAATATATTATATGGTATATTTATATTAAATACTGGGAAACCAATCCTGTAAGTTTGATGGTTATAATGCATTAGCCAATGAGAGCACAATGATATCAAGCTAAATGAATGCTGGTGTTATCACAACAGTGCTCGTTTATGAAACAACAGTTACCAACTCGTGCTAAAAACACAGTCAAATCATCATCTGTGAAGAGAAACAAAAGTCTCCAGCTTTTCTGGGATATGCCCTTTGTAATATATTCTATGATTCACGATGACACGCGCAGCAAGACACTGCAATGTTGTATGATTTATGGGCTGGATCAAATTTTTAGCAATTTCTTTCTCGTCCAGTAAGTCACTAGCAGTTTGTTTGTGCAAGTTTGTGGCATCAAAATGTGCACCTGATTTAATAAGGAGATTCATGATGTCTGGATGGTTGTTCAGAGCAGCAATATGAAGGGGACTATTGTCATCAGAGTCTCTGACATTCACATCAGCACCACACTCTATCAATATTGCAGTTACTTGCAGAGATGGAAATTTGCAAACTGGGTACCGCCCTACACATGTAGTATTCTTGTCCACAGCGAGATGAAGAGGGCTGAAGTTATTCTTTCCTCTTGGATGCAACTTAAGAAACCTGTATATAGTCTGCTTTTTGAAATGGTCCTGTTCTAAAGTACAAGGAACTTTTTCTAATAAGCAGATTAAATGTAAAATGATGGAAAGAGCCTTATTTAACTGTAATGGGTCAGCTGGACACTGAGTTTGTTTAATAGCTCGCTCAATTTCAAGGACGCTTTTGCACAGTATGCCCATAAGATCATCGAACGTAACAGTAGTACCCAGCAGGCCTTTGGCCCTATCCTGGAGCATAAAGGAAAACAGTTCTGCAAAAGATAATAAACTGCTGGCAGTCATCGGGCTTAAAGGGTCCAAATTATTCTGCTGCATATCCAAAGCATACTTCCACAGGTTGATGCATCGTTTGAAATTTCCAGAGTCTGCATAGACAGCTCCACGATATCTAATATAATAAGAGGTATCAGGATGAGAAGGACCAAGAATACGTTCCCTAATTAATAGTGCCTGCATTCTCATCTCATCTGGATCAGCAATAAGACCTTCTAGTTCTTCTGCACTATTTACCTCCTTGGCATAATCATAAGCCATTATTAATGTCTGTGGTACTGGTTTACTAATTATATTAGTCCTATCACTGTACCTCATGTTCATTGCCTTTTTCCAGTATTTCAAAGCCCCAAGTAGATCTCTCTTTTTGTCTACAAATGTGGCTCCTAGAAGCTCTAGAGCATTGATACGTTCTGTCTTGCTGGTCTGTGCATGGTGTGTCAAAAAATCCACAATGTTTGTGTGACCAGTCACACTTGCTGAGAGAAGGGGAGTCATGCCATAACCATCCTTTTCCATCTTGGCGCAATACATAAGAAGCATCTTCATGATGTCCAAACTTCCAGATTCTGCGCAATCATGCAATGCAGTATTACCTTAAAGGAAAAAGAACAACATAATTTGAGGAACCAGGACATAAGCTAATAGATACATGTAATTTAGAAGTTCAAGAAAAGCAGGCAACACTAAGCCACCCTTAAGGACATATTTTGATTACAAAGGAGAAAATAGTTATCCTCAGCATTTAAAACTATCATCTAATATACAGCAGGAGCTAAACAAAAAACTAAAGTTACAGAATAAGTAACATGACCAAATTAGGTATAAAAAGCAAAGATATGCAAAGTCAAATGAATCCATGTCCTCTTGATATTTTTCATTAACATTTATGACTAAAAACAGATGAAATTCAACTAGCTATTCATAATTTTTGCTGACAGTCATTGAACTTTTTGGGTTAGCTTCCACATTTATAAAAGAGGAAACTAGTCTTTAACATCTAAAATTCTTTTACTTGATTCTAACAGTGGTCAGAAGATTTTTTCAAATTTCTGAATTTGAAATTCAGCTTCAGCTATTTTAGCCAAAATTCTTGGTTACAAAGTACTTTCCCCAAAAATGTCTCACAGGAAAATAAGCCCACTGAAATCTAAAAAATATGTGGGTGGTTTAATATGAACTTTAAAAGGAGACATCTGAAGTGTCCTTTCATAACAGATTTCCCAGTGTAATTTAATTTTTAAACAAGAATTCTTCTTAGACGTACTGAATGTTCTGACACTGTCC
This sequence comes from Dolichotis patagonum, assembly GCA_004027295.1. NCBI lineage: Eukaryota > Metazoa > Chordata > Mammalia > Rodentia > Caviidae > Dolichotis > Dolichotis patagonum. The sequence continues at coordinate 47,562 of PVJX010003730.1, forward strand.
TGTTTTTCCTACACAAATTAAAACTGACAAGAGGCACGGATACGTTATTAAGTATGTACTAAAAACACTAAGATATTAACATCAGGCATTTTACCTAGCTATTAGTGAACATTATTACTAATTACAGAAACAAATTACCTTGCAGACTTTTGATATTTACACATAATGTAGAAAATTTTAACAGTGAATCAGCATGCCTGTAGAAAAGAGTTAACTAACACAGGCTGAGAATGCCTTCCATAGGAAGACCTACTTGTGAGCCTGATTCTTGTCTGGCAGCTGAAAATTTGCCTGGTAAACAAATTTCTACACTGATAAAATCTCTAAATGAATAGTGGCTCACTGTGCCTACACAGTAACAGCACAGCAGTTTATGGTAAACATTTGGCTTCTTGGATATGCTGGGCAAAGTTCACCTATGTGAACTCGTGCTGGGTCTATCTCAGGTTTACCTGGGTAGAAGCATCACATGTATTTTCATTTCTAGGGAAGAATGTGCTCTGACCTTTCATGAGAGGGAGAGAGCATAGAAATTCTTACCTACCACTCTTTGGATCTCATCTGTCTCTTTTCTTATGATCTGTGTCTTTTATAACACACCGTGATAAATCTTAATCATGATTACAATTGTACACTGAGGTCCTTCAAACACCAGTGGTGGCTTTAAGTATCCCTGCATATAATATATACCTGAAGTAGCTTAAACACAAATCTACTTTATAACTAGAATTACAAAAAAAGTGTTATTATACATTAGGACTTTGAATCTTCCCATAAATTTACCTTGTTTAGTCTTTCCTAATATCTACAGGGACTGGATAATTACTCTGGTTATGTTTATTCTTACTCAAAATCTCAATCTACAATGAAGTGTCTGATAAAATAGTTTACCAACATATAACCAAGCAGTGACAGCACCCAGAATGTATAACTACTTATATTATTTGAATTATTTCAACTAAACACTACTACTATTTCAAGTGTATTTACTGGTAACCCTTTCAAACTGAAAATCTTTTCTCTTCTTATTTTTCCTGAGAAATAGGCAACATAAGTCAAAAGAAATAGGAATAGAAAGAAAAGACTTGGATGGGATTCTCTATTTAGAGTGACAAAATCAACAAGGCAGCAAAAGCCAGTTTTTAAATTACTAAATTTCTTTATTTCTGTAAAAACTAGAATATGTATATTTTGAATACACCCACATACAGAAAAAATAAAGTAGGCTAAAAAAAAAACCCCACTAAGAACTAGGAAAGTTGAAAAATGTATTTTAAAAAGCTCCTCAGGATTTAGGGGTAACAAGCAGACAGTATCCTGAAGAAAGAAAACTGGACAAAGTTTAGAATTTAAGGCAGCTTTCCCACAATGTCCTTCACCCATTCTGGAAGACAGCTTAAAAACACAGACCTTTTGTTTTTGTTTGTTTTGCACACTGGAAACTGAACCCAGGGCTTGGTGTTAGGCACCATACCACTGTGCTATACCCAACCCTAAAATGAGAACATGTCTTGCAGACTAGAGGAAAAAACTGGAGTTCACAACCCCTCTAAGAAGGGATCTTCGAGACACTATACCATGGGTTACAGCTTCACAAGAATGCAACCTAGAAAGTAAAGTCTGTATTATACCTCTACAGGGATACATCATAGGGACTACAGGTGAACCACAAATAAAGCCATCACAGGAAATGAAACTGAATTTAATAAACTACTATTTCTGTGTTATCAAAAGCCAAAATCAAATATAGTTTAAAGAAGTTTTATATTGGTAGTATGTAATATACAATGAAAAATAGGAGAAAATAAAGAATCTGAACACAAAAGCCAAGAGAAATAAGAACTATCAGAAAAGCCCAAAGAGATTCAGATAATACTATTGTCACAGACTTTCAAATAATAATGCTTAGTATATTCAATGAGATTTTAATTGAGAATTCAACAAAAAATTAGAAACTATGAAAACAATCAAATGGACATTTTAGAACCAAAAAACTCAATGGGTAGCTTCAAAAGTGGATCACTTACAGCTGAATAGATATTTTGTGAACCAGGAGACGGGTCAGATGAAAAGATAGCAAGAAAAAGCAGGATAGAAAACAGTAAACTGTACAAGACAGAGAGAACAATGCCAAGAGTTAACATACTTAAATACAAAATTCTAGAGAAAGAAACAGAGCCAATAACAACATTATAAAGACATAAAGTCTGAGCTGGGGGAAACAAGTCATAGAGTGCGTGCCTAGCATATGTTAAGTCCTTGTACTTAAAAACAAAACAAAATAAACAACAACAACAAAAGACAATAAAGGCTGATAATTTTTGAAGCCAATGAAAAGTTATACTATAAATTTTATGTTTTAAAAATACTAAAAGCATTAAACAGAAAACCACAATTAGGCATACTGCAACAAAATTACTTAAAATTAAGGACAAAGAACAAACTTAAAACCAGAAAATGGAGGAGGGGAGGCTAACTGAAAAAGAATAATTAGCTGAACAGCTAAGTTTTTACCAGGGAAAACAAGTAAGGAAACAAAGATACTTAAAAGTACTATGGGAAAATTACTGCCAAGTTAGAATTCTATACCTATATTATGAATAAATGTGAAACAAAGATGTTGGGATAGAGGGAAAAAAAGACAAATTAAAATATTTACTAATATATCTAAATACCTTAAGCAGAAGGAAGATGAGCTACCTGGGAGACAGGAGATGTGGCCATAAATATGTAGAAAGGGTACATCAGTGAGTAAATTTAAATAAATACTAATTTGAAGTACTATATGTAGAAGTAAAGTACTTAACAGCAATAAAATAAAAGTAAGGAGACTAGTAATGTTCTAAAATCTCTAAATTGTTGGAAAGTAAAAATCTAAAATTTTTGTTAGTCTTTGATAAGCTAAAGCAATAATATCTACAGTAATCACTAAATAGTTCAAAGGTATATACACATATACATTATCTGTAATAGAAGAAAACTGAAACAAAAATAATCCAAAAGAAAACAAAAAAGAGAAATGAATATGAAACACATAGGACAAACAAGTATCAGGAAGCTAGCCAAATTAAAATCCAAATATATAAACTAATTTACATTAAATGCAAGTGAAGTATATGTTCTCATTAAAAAATAAAAATTGACTGAAAACACAAAGTCAGAAAAGATATGCTGCATACAAGGTAAATCTTAAATATCAGGATAGAAAAATACTAAAAGTGAAAAGATGAAAAACATATACAGTACAAAAATTAACCAAAAGAATGCTGTCTGATATTAAAATAAATACAGTTTAAAACAAAATTCGTAATTAGAAATATGGAGAAACACTTTATAATAAAATTAAAAGCTGAAAGATAGAATAATACTAAGTTTGTCACCTTGTAGTATCATAAGCTTGAATTATATAAAACAAAAATTGACAGAACTACAAGTCAGACACATCTATAAACAGTACAATCGAGTAACTTTTCTTAGACAGATAGTAAATCAACTTCAAAAGATGTCAGAACTGCAATAAAGTTATCTAACTCAAAAAAAAAAAAAAACAAGGACAACTAGAACATATATTAATAACTCATGGATCAAAGAATGTTCAATATAAATTAATTGGATGTAAATAAAACCACTAAATAACAAACCTTGAGACCTATGTTCAAAACTGTGCTTAGGGAGTAATGTATACTTTTCAATGTATATATTCAAAAAGGAAAAAGGGTTAAAAAAAAACACTTAAGTTCTACTTTAAGAAGCTATGAGAAAAAAATAAATCAAAAAAGAAGAAATTAATAAAATCGAGCTATTATCAAAAGATGTGAGCTACTACCATTTTTCTTTAAAACTGGATTATCTGTTGCCCCTTTAATCATCTATTTATAACTATGTAAGGTACAAAACGCAAACTTATTCTACATACAAACAAAACAGAAAAACTAGTGGTAAAACAAACTCCACCAAATGTCACTACAATGTACTGATCATTTTTGAACTTATATATATATTTTTAAATACCTGTCATACTTAGCTCCAGTAAGTAAGTCTAATAAAAGCCAAACCTCATAATGAAACTTCAACCAATGGTATCTCTTTCCAACTTAAAAGCTTTTGTGACTTCTCTAAGGAAAAGGCAGAATATATTTATGACGGCTTTCAAAATTCTACAGCAATGCTTTCTCAAAGCACAATCTGTGTGAAGGTGGTAATGAAGAAACAATCTTTAGTTTTAGAAGGCATGTTATGTGATGTAAACCTTAATCTTGATTATTAAGAATACACATATAATATATTATGGATTTAAAAAGATATCCTTATCTTCTCCAGCCTCATTTCTATCTCTGGTATGAATGACACTGATTCTAACTCACGTACATTGTAGCAAAAGCCTTCTTTTAGGTTTTGTAGCCCATAAGTTCTCTGTCTTAACCACTGAACTCTTCCAAGAAACAGTAAAGTATCCAAAGGCAATGTTATATTAACGGGTATGACTGTCTTTCAACAAAGCTTTACTTACAGACTCTAACATTTGTGACTTTTGCATATTATGACATAGTTTCCATTTAGTTTTCTTTTAAACACTGAAAAAAATGTAAAAACCATTTCTTAGCTCCCAAGATACTGAAGAGGAAAGGGCCAAATCTGAATCCAGGGCCAACACCTGCTCAAAAACTTATTACTGCAACATAAAGCAGATTCTGCTAGCCGGGGGTTTAGCTAAGCAGCTTAAGTGCCTGTTTGGCAAATGCGAGGTTGTAAGTTCAACCCTTGGTCCAAAAAAAAAGCAGATTCTGCTTATGCGTCACATTTCTCCCAGTGCCAGTTCGTTTTCCCTCCATTCCTTTACTGATTTTCCTACAACACATTCTTTCTTCTTTACTTTTTTTTTTTTTTTTTAACTTTTTGCCCTTCAAGTTGCACTGGAAATTTCAGATATTCCAAGAGGCCTTCTTGGTTATACTGTATCAATTTGTCAACCAAAAGTGCCTGGTGAATAACTGTATAGCTCATCCTGACACTCAATACGAATACTTACTACTATAGTACTATATACTCTATAATATTACTGCTACACAAATCGCTTTTCCTCAAGTACATAGAGCTATGTTTCTTCTGTTTTATTAGTACGTGTTTCTGGTACATTACGCACACATCCACACTGTGGGTAGCTGACACATGTACATGACACATCTCAATTCTTTTTACACCCTTATTCCCTTCCCCATTCCATCACTTCTTACATTAATTAATACACTGCTAAAAGTAAGGTGCATTCTAAATTTTTAATATTTGACATTACAAAAAGTGATTCAAACTTAGCTTTTGAGGAAAAAAAATCAGTTCAAAAAGTAAAATCAAAAGGAAGAGGTCTTCTTAATTACTCTAACAGGTTAAGTATATTACTACTATGTTTTCAATTTTCATGTCCCAGAAGGCCCTAAAAGACAAGATTTTGAATTTAGCTTACATTACTTAACATCTGGAAAGGAGACTCAAAAAAAAAAAGTATAATTTTAAAGCAACTATAATTTTTGTGTTTCCCCTAGTCTTTGTTTTTTTGAAGTAGGGCCCTGCTATGTACTTCAATTGGTCTTGAAGTCATTATGTAACTCAGGCTGGGCTAACATTTGGTGTGATCCTCATTTCTCAGCCTCCCAGTATTGTGTATTATGTATTGTGTAGTATGTTTTCATAAAGTTTCAATCAGTACATATACAAGTGCTTCCTGCTTTTCATCTACATCTTGGGCATTTTATCATGTTAAAGTTTGCACAGCCACTATAAACTACCTAACTACTTATTAATGGTTTTATAGTGAAAGTTAAATTAAGGGCATATGCCATGATTTATATAAATCCTTCCTTGAGGGTGAAAATCTCCGTTTCTTTAGAATTCTTGCAGTTAAAATTGGTGCCTAAAAAAACATTAACAACACATAACAGATCAATGAAGTCTAGGACAGGGATTAACTAAAGGGGCAAGAAGGAAGTTTCTTACTTTTGCCGTCAAAACTCACAGGACTATATATTATAGATTTCACTGTATATAAATTATACCTCAATAAACAAGTATCCAAAAAGTAATGCCTAACTTAAAACAATCACAAACATGTGATGGCTTCATATACATCTTCAATTCACTTTCAAAGGGCTACTTTTTTTGGTACTGGGGCTCCAACTCACAACCTCACACTTGCCAGGCAGGTGCTTGTGCTACAGAGCTAAATTCCCAGCCCCAAACGGATTATTTTTTAAATTTTCAGTTTTACAGTATTTTTCTCTAGCACTAGAATTAATTTTTCAATTTTTATTATTTCTGCTTCTAGGTAAAAAGTACATTTTCTCACATTGATTCATAAACTCTTCCTTTCTTTCTTTCTTTTGGTTTTTTAGACAAGGTCTCACCTTGTAGTCCAGGCTACTGCTGAACTCCCTGAGATCCCCTCCTGCTTCTGCTGATTCAGCCTCCTGAGGGCTAGGGTTACAGGCGTGTGCCACTATGCTCAGTCATAAGCTTTTTTTTTTTTTTTTAAATGACATTTCTATATATATTTTAGTTTCTGGGATTAATTAGTATGACTTAGTATTTTGGCTTATCAGCTGTTTCAAGAGTGTTAGATATGCTATAAGTATTGAATTTAACTTCTTGTAAAGTTATTGCAATACCCAAATTTAAAAGTTTAGTTACTATGTTCTTGTGACTGTGCAAAATTAAATCACATATCAAGGAACACTAAAATCAAATTTAACTTTTGACAGGTAACATCACTGAATAAAATCTTTTATGCATAACAAAATTTCCAAATTCTTAATAATTCAGCTCAAGCAAATGCCTGTAACAATTTAAATTGTTTTTCTAGCAGTGTACAATTTAACAGACTTTGTGATCTGTAAAAACATGACATAGTTCAAACTTTTGCTTATGTGTTTTTAGTATAAGTCAAAGTTGTGTTTCTCAAACTTTAATATACAAAATATACAAAATCACCATCGTAAAATGCACATTCTAACTAAGCTTATCTGGTGTGATTCCAAGTGATCTCATGCTGATTACTTAAGTAGAAAGAAAAGGGTAAATCTCATTTTTTTGTCTGCTGTATAGCCAACATACCTAATAGCTATATCAATTCATGTAAGTTTAAAGTCACAGCCCTATTACACTATACAGAAATCAAGCTTCATCACTATTTACTCTAAATTTAAACAAATGCAAAGCCGGTGAATATAGTGCACATTACAACTAAGTTACACAGTTCTACTGAAGGAAAAGTTCTTATGTAGCAAATGGTATCAATAAACCCCATGGCATATACTAAACAACTGTTCAAAAATCAGAACTGTAAGTGATCCACAGTCAAATTAAAAAAAAAAAAAAAAAACTTTGTAAAAGAAAAATCCAAACCGCTATAAAAAAATGAAAAAACAAATCATGGAACAGGAGACAAATGCTTACATATTATATATGTGATAAAGGACTTACATTATAAAAATATAAATAATCCTTCCACTGGAGAAATATACATCAAAATCATTATCAGATGCCACTTTACACTTTCTAACACTTTAAAAAGAAGGGTAATAACAAGTGGAGAAATTGGGATCCTTCTATGTTGCTGACAGGAATATAAACTGTACAGCTGCTCTGAAAAACAATTTGGGGCTTCCTCAAAAAACAGCTAACCATCTGACTTAGTAATTCCAGTCGTAGGCATATGCCTTAGCGAAATGAAAGTATACATCCAAAGAATTTGTATGTAAATGTTTGTAACAGCATTATTCATAAAATCTAAAAAGTAAAACTAATCAAATGTTACCCACTACTGAATAGATAAAAGTGGTATCTACGCAGTAGAATATTATTCAGCAATGAAAGTATTCATATATAGTATGCTACAAAATGAATAACCTTGAAAATTATACTAAATTAAATAAGTTACAAAAGACTACATATTATGATTCCACTTGTCAAGAACAGTCAAGTCTACAGGCAGAAAGAAGCTAAATGGCCTCTTAAGACTAGTATAGATGCCAAGGAAGTAGATGTGTTAATGGACCTGGGTTCTTTTGAGAGGGAGAGGATAATAAAAAAGTTGAGTGATATTGAGTTGTATCCTTTAAATGAGTGAGCAGTTTGTGTTTCCTTTGTCTCAATAAAGCTGTGGGAAAACCCAATTAAAATCCAAATACTTGTGTTTCTGGTAAAAGTGTATTTTTGACTAGTAGAAGCAACAATTAAAGAGTCTTATATTTTAATAATTTGCCTGGAAATGCACAGAAAAGGTCTTACCTATTCTCTTCAGCCTAATGCTTGGCACTCTTCCTTAACTTTGTAGCTAGACTGAACTAAGTCTAGGAGAGATTCACTAGTAAACATGAGGGCGATGGTACAGTTCAACTTCACAACAATGCTGACTCCAAATACTTTATTCTAGACATAATTAATTTATAAGGATTGAGGGAGGTGAGAAGAATAAGAAATAATTTAGACTATCAAAAGAGCACTAGCTTTTTCTGCTCTGAATGTTTCCCCTTATCCATGTGTATTTATTACAGGAGATACTCAAGTACAAGGGTTTATTTTTAAAAAGTGTGTTTCTAAAAAAAGGAACTTAAAAAGAACTAAGGGCAAAATTTGCCAAGATTACATGCCCTTCCTTCATTAATTTTTTTTTTTTGTATGAGGCACCAAGTTATAAAAATATAGAAATTTTCAGGTCCTTGAGCACACAAGTTAAACACTAAAAATAACTGCATTCAGAGGTAAGATGCAAGATGAGGAACTGCTTTTAGAATGAGTCTTGATATAAAGCAGAATTTCAATAAAAGCAAGGAAGCTAAGAGGTAAGAACTGAAACTAATACCTATTAAAAAAAAAAAGCTCACCTAAAGACTAAAAACATCAATAGACTTCATTAGAATTCTCTTTTCTAGCTGTTCGAGTTTTCAGGTTCCCTATTTTATCACATTTCTTCCTAAACAGAGGGCATATAGGAGTAAAAAATGTTTGTCAGATTTATACCCATGTGACTTCATCTGTACCCCTCTACAACTTTCCATCTCCATCTTCTATTACATATATATGCCTTAAGAACATAAATTTCTACAATACAGGGCTTCCTGTTAAACATAATTCATTAGATTTTGATAAACGCAAACTCAACGAAAGGAGCAAAGGCAGCATACATATCTAAAGGGCAGTAAGTAAAACAACTCTCTTACCACTGCTGCCACAAACAGCCTGAAAACACCAGTAGCTATTCCAGGATTACTAATCCTCACTAACCTAGATCAATTCTGTGAGGAGTCACAGCTAGAAACCCAGACTCCAGGGAGAGAGGACTACAGAAATATTTTCCTACTGAACTCAATTCACACATTAGCCACATTTTGGTTTATTCAACTAGCATGCTGATTATCCCTGAGAATGCAGAAATGTGCCAGGAGATATAAAAGAGAAACAAAGTACAACAGAATAATGTTAATAAACTCAACTTATTTAAACATTACTGTATTAAATTATTTAAACATTAAATCAAATTAGAAAACTAAACATTAAAATAAAAACCTGTCACAGAGTACAATGAAATTTTAAGTCTCCTTCCCTACTTTACTATTCTCTGCAAGTAGGTATGCTGAGATTACCAATAACTGAGAAGAGTTCTCAAAGTCAAGAATAAATAGGTAATTTTTGCTTTCAGCATTTTCAGATACCAGTGCTAAAGTACATGCACCACAATCATTATGTTAGTCTGCTATTTTAATAAAGGTGAGATTTTTTTATTTGGGATTTTTGCTGGGCATGATGGCAGAAGCCTGCAATCTCAGCAACTCAGGAAGCTAAGGCAGGATACCTGCAAGCTGAAGGTCAGCCTGGGTTACATAAGTGAATTCAAGGCCAGCCTGATTACACAGCCAGATCCTGTCTCAAAAACAAAACAAAACAAAACAAAACAAAACAAAACCCTTTTGTGCATTCCCAGTGGGGGAAAATAAAATTTTTTTACAAAATTTCCATACCCTAAAACACCTATACTATGAGAGAAATATACAATCCCTTGAGTTTGCTTCAAGCTACCTCAGAGAACAAATGGAGAAGTGACAGGAATAGTCTTTATTTAAACTTTGGCCAACATGAGTAACTGCTGAATAAAAATCATGAGCACCAAGTGGTTCATTATATTCACTCCATTTATGAATGTTAATAAATTTCCATAGTAAAAAGGCAAAAACAAAAACAAAGAAAAACCCTACTCAAATTAGCTCTCTCAAATCTTTAATGCTAACTAACTGTCACACACCTAACACAGATTTCTTCTTTTTGGAAAGAGTTCTTTCTACCTGTACTACTAATTTTTAACAATTACTAACTTAGTTACTTCAAGTTGTCATGGACCTATTTACCTCCCTATAGAAAGCACTATACTGCAAGGTACTTGCCATAAAGGCAATTCATTCACTCGACAAGATCACTTACAATTGCCCACTATGGATCCAACTCTTCCTAACATGTGGGATAAAAACATCAGGTCTCTAGCACTAAAGAGTCAGACTAGTAGAATACAGTTAGATAAGCTTCTCTAAATACATACATACATCTCAGTTATTCCTCTGCTGAAAAGCTTTTGTTTGCTTGCCACCACATGACAAATAAAATTAAACTTTTTCACCTAGAACTCAATGTAAATTCATAATGGTTCAAGTATTCTTAATTTCTAGTTCCTAGACCTTCCAAGCATTATTTCTCAATGTGTCTTTCCATAGGCCATTTCCTACGCCCCAAAAATTCTTATCAAAATCCTTCCATAGATTCTACCACAATCTTTTCAAGGCCAATTTTATACTTTCTTCATGAAGCATCCCTATACCTTATCTCATAGCCTTGAAAATGTTCAACCCAAAGTCTTGCCTAAATAAAATGCTACATTATCTTATTACTTATTTAACTGTCTTGATGTTTATATCCAATCACTTCTGATTTGAGGTTTTCAGTTTTAACTGGAATTCAACTCCTGTCTCAAAAATCAGTTGTTTTGACTATTGATAAATACTCCTGAATGTCCCAAACATTTCCTCCTTTTTGAAATGCTAGGAAAAGGAAGGAATCCATTGTCCCTATAAGTAATAAATTGTTAGTGATAATCCATTTCTAAATATATACTGTAAGAAAACATTACTGCTCCAGTTACCATATTGTAACTTAAGTAGCTACTTTGAACCTGACTCTCCAATCAAACCTCAAGAGCAGGGACAGAACATCTTACTCATCTTTGTATATCTTAAGTCTAACAGCCTGGCACACTCAAGAGACTCAAGAAACACTCTCCAAATGAACGCATGAATTCCACCTTAGGTTAAAACATGTTCAAAATGTCAAGAGCCTGTTAAAAAGTATTGGAAAGAGGTTAACTAACATAGTCAAATGTTAACTGCCTGTTAAAAAGTAGTAAACTGTAGAAGTCACATGCTTTTTTTTCTTTCTGAGGGAATTTCAGTACTGGGGATTGAATTCGAGGCCTTTACACTGAGGTATACCCCTAACCCTTTTCTAGTTTTTATTTTGAAATAGGGTCCTGCTAAACTGCTGAGTATCCAGGCTGTGCTTGAAATTGGCAATTCTGCTTTAGCCTACCAAAGTACTGGGATTACAGGCATGTGCTACCATAGCTGGGCTTCACGCATTTTATATTTAAGCAATCAAGTGCAGTCTATTTACAATTTCTTTTTTTAGAACTATTTCTAATAGAACTCACAGAAATTGAGCTGGAGATGTAGGTCTGTGGTAGAGTACTTACTTGCCTAGCAAGCACTAGGTTCTGGGTTTGATCTCCAATGCCACACACACACAAAAAAAAAAAACAAGAGAGAGAGAAATTATTCTATTTTATCCTTAGTCTTGTATTTTCTACTTCTTGGATGGTGCTAAAAATGTGAGAAACCCTTCCCTGCTGCTCTATGACTATTTCTCCACTGTGCCTGCCTAGTTTCAAGTGGTGGCTATTTTTAACCATTCACTGTGGCACAACCCCCAAAACACAATTGCCAAGGAATACATTTCACAATCAGCACTGAGGAGGGCCTGTATGTACGTGAATCTTGGATCTGTCTCCACCATTCATAAAGAGATAGTAAACACCACGAAAAAATAAAAGTATTGCCCACAAAGTAATAAAATCTCTACATATGCACTTATATGAAATTCAGGCTATTTGAAAATTAACTTTTGGTATGAAACTATCTTCGCATGTTATTTAATGTATGTAGTATACTTTTTTTAAATGAGGTCACATATATTAGATACCAATATGGGGGAAATTTATTTAGAATTAGTGGACTATCTAGCAAAAAGGGAGCATATACACCTTCACATAAAAAGCCATAAGATGATGGTGGTGATAAAAGCAACCGTTCTTCTTAAATAGCTCAAAGGTAATCAAATATCATTCACAATTCATTAGGGGAATATGCTGACAAAAATGAGTTATTTATATCTTAACTTCCTATACACTGCATCTCCCCAAGTATAAAATGACTTTGAAAAACATAAGCAACATAGTACCAATATTCATCATTCCAATGACATAAAACATATTTCACTTTAACTTAAAAGTCTATCAATAATCTGAATATCACTAAACTGATAAATAAAAAGCCTTAAAACTCAAAAAATCCAACAAGCCTAAACAAGAAACCTTTATCTCTATACTTCTATTAATATAGTAAAACAGTAATTTGTGCTCTTTATTTGTTTTGTTTTGTCTTGTTTTCTCATTTTTTGAGGCAGGGTCTCGCCGTATAGTTCAGGTTGCCCCTGAATTCGATGTGTAGCCCAGGCTAGCCTCAGCCTTCTGAGTGCTGGAATTACATTCAGGTGTGCACCTCCATACCAGGCATCCACTATCAATTTATGTTCTTTAAACAAGCATTCTTCAAAACAGTGTTTTTTTTTTTTTTTTTCCAAAGGCTGTTTTTTGACCCTACCTCTAAAGATAATCAGGAATACATAAAAACATTTATGTGGGCCTGGGCTGGGGGTTTAGCTCAGTGGCTTAAGTGCCTGCCTAGCAAGCATGACGTTGTGAGTTCAATCCCCAGTATGAAACAAGACCAAAGAAAAAGTGGAGGGGGGGAGCAGAGCAGAGGTTTAGCTCAGCAGTGTAAGTGCCTGCTTGGCAAATGCGAGGTCATGAGTTCAACCCCCAAGACCAAAAAAAAAAAAAATTTATGAGAAAGAAAGTTTACAGAAAACTTTTTTTTTATCATATTGAAAAACCAGAAACAGTGTAAAACTCTTATTAGGAAAGTATGCAGCTATTGAAACTAAAGAATTAGTGACTTAAAACAACTTATTTATCTAAAAAGACATGTTAAGAGTATACAGCATGGAAAATAAAACTGTATCTAAATGCAAAATCCAGAAATATCTTTAGAAGGCTAATCTCTGAGTGCTGAAATTTTGTTAAATGTTTACAGTAGTTGTGAAAAAACCTCAGAAAATTTTCTGAAAAAACCCAGAAAATTAGGTCATTTTATAATAAACCCTTTGTTTATCTTTAGTAAATATGTTCAGTTAAATATGCACAACCCCATACTTGTGTGATTTATCATCTCTGAAAGGTAAATCCAGAAAATTGGATTGGTAAGCTAAACATTATCACAATTATAAGCACACATTACTTTGATTCCGCAATTCCAAGTAACATGTATTATGTTACAAGTGTGCAAAGACACATATTTATTAAAGAAGGTTCAAAGGAGCATTGTTTAAATTAGCACAGTACCGCCCATAATCCCAGCTGAGGCTGAGAGAGGACTATAGTCCCCAGGACAGCCTGGAATACATAATTGAGTTCTAGGCCAGGTTGCATTACATAGTGAGACCTTGCCTCAGAAAAAAAAAAAAAAAGAAAAGAAAGAACAAGTAAATAAATAAATAAATAAGCACAGTAAGGAATGTGACCTAAATAGTCATCAACAGAGACAAGATAAATTACATACATTCATGAAATGAAAGTCTAGATAGCTATGAAACAAGAATGCAATAGCTTTATGTGTTAGGAGTTGAATGACATCTAAGATAAATTATGGTTAACAAAAGACAGAAGAATAGGTATCAATCAACAGTGAGGGGGACAAGAGGGTACAGGGCAGCACAGGCAAGTTTGTTTTCTTTTGCATTGATGATCTCTAGAGACAAAAACTAAATAGTGGTAGCTCCCGTGTTGGAGGTGTAGAAATCAGGGGTAACAAGACATTTCTTACTGTAAGTACTATAAACCAATTTATGTCATTTGAACATATTTTAACATATATGCATGCTCCTTTTAAATTGTAATAGCTTTTGAAACTTTGTAAGTGAATTACTTTGCTGTTGATATCTAAGAAAAACAAGGGTTTCAAGTGTCAATGTTAGGCTATGATAATAGCTATCTTTATGAGTTTTAAAATAATCAACTATCATTTGCTGCCTTAATCTAACACAATCTGTGAAAACTACACAGGACTGTGAACTTAAACTCTTCTTTGGAACAAAGGTCTTTACATTGTTGCTAGCCAACAAATCCACATTTGTTTAACCTAGTCCTTGTTATGTTCCCTTAATACAGGTTTTATTTAAAATGTTTTCTTTATTGCTATGCAGTATTTATGTTCTACATAAAAGGATTTTCTACTGACCACAAATCAAATGGAATCCATGAACAGATACTCTTCTTTTCCATTGATATTAAGTCCTGCAGGTCAGTTTGGCTTAGCCTATCCCTACACAATAACAAATGAAATGCCTAAGGAGAAATAAACAAAATGAGAACTCACTAAATATAATAGTTTCTATTCTAAGGTTGTTTTAAAAAAGAAAAGCCCAAGAAAAATGGATTATAGCTAACTATATTCCCAAATATATTAAAGTATAAACTTAAAGGCTCAAGTCAACTACCACTAACATGCTCTGTAACTATAGAGAACCAATTCCCAGGAATTGGAAGTTACTCCAATGAAAGAGAAAATGCAGCTTAATATAGGGACCTTTTATCATACTATCAAAGCAACACTTGAAAAGGTTATACGCAAGAGTTACCAAATCAAAACAGGTCTATCCACGTTCTTACTCAATACTAACACTTAAATATCAAACTTCCTAAGTGGGTAGACACTTAAAAAATGAAAACAAATATTGCACTCACCTTTCACACTTTTTCTGTTAACATCTGCCCCCTTTTCAAGTAAATACTGAGCAATCTCTTTATGTCCTTTGTAACATGAAATCATCAAGCATGTATGTCCGTGCCGGTTTGACACCTCCAAATCAGCTTTGTGTTCCACAAGGTACTTCACAATTTCCAAATGGCCATCAAAACATGCTGCTCGGAGAGGAGTTGAATTGGTCAAAGTGGTGTTGTTCACAGATGCTCCATGATTTAGCAAAGACTGGACCACATTCAGATGTCCTGCGGCAGACGCAGCCCATAATGGGGGAGCCCCCTCAATAGTTTCGCCATCAAAATTGACAGAGCCCCCGACTTCTATAGAGGCACTGCATTGCTCTAAGAGGAATTCTACCATGTCGAGGTGCCCATACCTGGCAGCCATCAGAAGTGGTGTGGCCCCGTTTGTTTTTTCAGAAATCAAGGAGGAAACCTCCTCTTTGGATTTGCTTGCCAACAACTTGGTAAGAAGCCGGAGTTTGCCATCCCGCGCTGCGTTAAACACTGCTGTCTTCAGATCCATTTATGTCCAGTTTAGAGGCTGTGCTTTATTTATCCCCCAAAGCAAAGCTCCAGGTTAACTCTATCAATGCAGGCAAGTAACTGGACCCCAGAACGGATATAAAACCACGGAGATATGTTCTTTCCTTCGGGCTTCCAACATCTGACAACCAGAGCACCAAACTAGAGGAAAAAAAAAGTGGCAGTCTGAATTTCCCATAGATAACCACAAAAACACTATTTAGATTTTCTAAATTTCTAATTCTGTGGGGAAAAGCGGAGGAAAAAAAAAGCCTTACGTTAGGGACTATTCTGCACCCCATACACACACAATCCCCCAAAAAGTGGGAAAGAAAAACACAAAAAGCTTCACGCGAGACGCAGGTGTTTCCGTGGGCGGCAGTCTCTTCTCCATGTGCGGAAAATTTAAACACTACAGGCATTTGATTTTGTCTACAGCTCTACCTAGCCAAGCTTTGTTCTACTTCGGTTCTGCACACGCCCAGGGAGAGTACAACCGAAGAGGCCAGGAAGGGCAGGTTCCCGAGAGTTTCCTCCCAGCATCTGCAGAGGAGAGCGCCCAAGGGCGCAGGCCTCGCCGCGGCCAGCAAGGCTCCTACCAGGAATAAAAAGTCGGACAAGCCGATTCTTGGCCAGATAAGGCCAAGATCCTTAGAGGAGAAGCTCTCCATTCCATTCGGACCCCTCGGGGCTCTAAGGAAATCCGGTGCCTTTGGTCCCTAACTTCGCCCGCCCCTTTTCGAGCCCCCCGGCCCCGGAACCCGCAGGTTCTCCGAGCCCCGCGCCGCCCGGACCCTCGCCTCCACCTCCTCCGGACTAGCGCGGCCCCGGCTCCCGACCCGCCCAGGCCTCCGCGGGTGCCTCAGGCCGAAGTCCCGGCCCGGCCCGGCCCGGCGCTACCTGCCCGGGCCTCTGGGTTCGCTGCTCTTCACAGGGAAACCGCGGTCTCCGCCGCCGCCCGGGCTGCCCCGCTCCGCCAGCAGCCGCTCGACCTCTCCATGGCCTGCGCCCCGCGGGAACGAACCCGACCGCGCCGCTCGCCCCGCCCCGCCACGCCGGGCGTCCTCCCGCCTCACAGTCAGTTCGGGCTGCGGCGCCTGCCGCGGCGTCTGGTGTAATGGGCTGCAGGCTGGGGGCCGGACGAGTCCTGAAGCCGCTTCACATCACTGAGGCGGCAGCCGCGCCATTGGGCCGGGAGAGGGCGGCGGCTGCCGGGAGCAACCGCCTAGGGCTGGGCGGGACGCCCGCCGAGGGGCGGGGCCTCGATCTCTGCGCATGCGCACGGAGGGGAGGGGCGGGACTCCTCGAGGGGCGGAGCCTCGAGCTCCAAGAGGAACGTGCAGGCGTGCGGCAGGACTAGGGCGGGCGACCCGGGAGTGGGCGGGGCCGCGGGCTCCACGAGGAACGTACGGGCGCGGGGGGGTTGGGCGGGTCGCCGCGAGAGGGACTGGGCGTGGCGCCGCAGGGCCCGGACAGGCCGAGTGGCCGCCGAAGTCTCGCGATATCGGAGACCTGTCTTCTCGGCGCCCACCTGGACCTTTGGTTGTGGTTCTGTTCTGAAAATCTGGCGGGGCAGTGTCTGCAGTGTTTTCGTCCGCTCCCCTGGACGATCTTGGCTTGTCTCGTCGTCCTTCGGTCGGCCTTGAAACACCGGACTCGTGACGAATGCCGAAACCAGAAGACACGACAGAAACTTCTCGAATTCGGAATAACAAACCAGGGAAAACTAAAGAATTTTTTATGTGACTGAAAGGAGTTATTACCTCACTCAGTATGAAATAATTTTCTAGAATTTGTGCCGTGAAGACCTGAGATGTTCCGTATCACACTAGTTTGAAGAAGAGTTTAAATATGTTTAGGGAACAGTGTCCATAACAAAGCGCGAAAAAAATAGTTTTGAAAATGGACTGGCAATTTCTTGAACATTTCATTTGAAGAAACAAACTCAGTTCTTTTTAGTACCACTGGAGAAAAGGGCATCTTTGTCTAATCTTCAGCATCATCAGTATAACCATCCTTTTTGTTAGACATGCAGCACTAAAAACACTTAAAAAAACCTCACAGCTTTATTTTTATATTTGCCTATAGCACCTAAAGTTTTACGAATTTTTGCATAATTGAATCATGATTTTCAAACCACTATGTTTTACAGTTTTCGCTTGCCACACTAAATATTTCTTGTTTTTACAATCTTACCCTTAGTTTGTACGTACACTCAACATCAGATCCCCAGAATTGAAACTGATACTACTACCACTAAGAAAGAAATGTGAAAGGACTGAATATAAGTGAAATGTGATGCATATAAATTTTAAAACTAGCCACTTACAGTGGAGCACACCTGTAATCCAAGAAATCAGGAAAAACAGACAAAGTAAAAACAAAAAGCAGTGGGTATATGGGAGCATAACCTGTAATCCCAGCACTCCAGGAAGATCACAAATTTCAGCCCAACATGGGCAATTTAGTGATTTAGGAACACCTTGAGGTACTGTGTAGTAGAGCTAACAGATTAATTCCAGGCTCTTGTATAAAAAGAGTAAGGAATTAAAAGTGTACATCCAATGGTTAAAAAAAAAACAACTACATTTATAGAAAATAATGGGAAGATGTGATAAGGCAAGCACTAACAGAAAAGTGGTGTTAGGGAGACAGGGTAATAAAAAAGCACAACACACTGATAAATAGGGCGTGGAATCTATAGGATGTGCACCCCAAACCGAATGCCTCTCACTGGGTCTTTGGATACGATTGACAGGGTGAGTCATCTCAAGGGCTTTCAATGCACAGGCTTGTTACAGAGTTCCTTCTGAATACATTACATACTTGAGATGCAGTCGTTATCTGTGAATCTTTAATGAGGTTCAACTGGAGAAAAAGTTACTGAAGGTCAGGCCACGAGATTTAACATGTATGTGCCCTTGCCTGGAGATTTCCTGAATCTTTGTTGTTTTATTTCCTGCTTCTCTCAGAACAAAGGAAAAAATGATTGGCCTTGGGTTGTTGCCCGAATTCAAGTCGGTGGAGGACATGGTCTCCCAACCCCAGCTGTGCTAATTGTACTGCTTGTCTCAAAAACTAAAGACTGAAATGTAGTTCAGTATGAAGGCCCTGAGTTCAATCCTCAGTGCCTAAATAAATAAATGAAATAGCCAAGAGAACAACTTTCTTTGTTGTTTTTGAGACAGGGTCTTTCTATGTATTTCAGGCTGGCCATGAACTCACTATGTAACCCAAGCTGACTTTGAAAGCTCAGTGATCCTCCTGCCTCAGCCTGCCCAGTGTTGGGATTACAGACATGCACCACCATACATGAATACAACTTTATTAGCTCTGGTCACTGTTCTACACTCCTAGGATATAGCCAGCAATCAGTGTCCTGACAAAAGACCTAATTTAAACTGACCTCTCTTTCTCATCTAATACAACAAAGTGTTATAAAAAGTTTGTCAGTTAACTTCAAACTGACATGCATAGCCTCCATGGGATTCCTAAGGCCTAGATGGACACAGTTTTAAGGCTACTTAGTTTCTCAGTTTTCAGTTTTCTCTTATAGTATTCCTTCCTAAAATCCATCCACTGGTGAAAGGTATGCCGTCAAAGCGTCTTGCTAGTTTATTTCCCTGCTGTTTCACAATACCTTATTTTTCTTAGTTTGCCAAAAGGAAAGGCATACCTTTCAGGTACTGAGAATGTTTAAATGATGCACCACTCTGGAAAGTTAAAACCCCAGGAAAACCCCTTTGTAAGTTCCTTCTTAATTTAAAATATTATGCTGCAGGGAGAAAGTGTATAGTTCTAATGAACAGGTAATGAATTCTCAGTGTCCAAATAATTGCTTTTAACAAAGTGTGTCCTAAAGATCACTGAGATTATAAATTGGAAGGAATTGAAAGAATTGAGTGACATTGATAAAAAGACAGAATTCCTTATAGTTCTATCTACTTACTAATGAGGTAATCTCAAAATTTTCTCTGAAGTTTTTCATTGATAATAATGAAAAATTGAGAAAACATAGATGATGATCTGTCTCATTCTAGTTAGGAGCAGTATTTAATAATCAATGTATGCATGAATCTATTAAAATCATATTTAATAATTATAAATATTTTAATATATTTGTATTATTTGAACACTCGATTATTACTAATAAATATAATGATGCCTCAACCTAGAAGAAAATGATCAACTACTTGCATTCTTTCAGCCATAGGAAATTTAAAAATTTTAAAATTCAATTTGTTTTCGCTGAAGAAAGATATAATAGTGTGACTCGTAAAAAATTCAAACATAAAAATTATAAATCAAGATATACTCCTGAGATGTGGGAATATGAAATTATGAGTATGAAGAGAAAAATAAATTTTGTAAAATGTTCTGTAAGTAGAGTTCTTAGTTTTTAGAAAATGGTTGATAGTAAGAATAATTGCCATAATTTGGACCTACTTATAAGTGCAATTGTTCTTATATGCTGTAAAATGTTAATTTTACAGCATATAAGAAACTGCATTCTTTACAACTAATTTAATTTATGATAAAAAATGTAGGATGTTAGTTTAAAAATATATATAAAAAAGAAGGCTTTATGTATGTGAGCAAAAATATTTGAAGCCCACTGACTTATTCATTAATATTCCTTTGGAGGTTGTTCCCAGTCTTGAAGATTTGGACAATATTGTTCCTCCAATCTTTTTTGCTTTTTCTTTTTTCTCTTAACTAGAAATTCATCTAATTTTTTTTGTGTGTCTGCTTTAAAGACTTCATCATGGAAAATAAAATTTTGCTAATATGTTTGTTTCTTTTTTGTAAGAGAGAATCATTTTGTTGATGTCTTGTACCAAGTAGCTACTTTAAAGATGATACAGTGTATATTAATTACTATTATTTTCTTATATTATCAACTACTATTCTCATTATTTTGTCTTTTCAGAACATATAATAATTTTAGGATATATAAAGATTTCAGTTACCCTGGATTTCTTCTCTTCTGCCAGTCTGTTTCTTTTGATTGGAAACTTGAGACACTAACATAGATGGTTAAAACTGATATCTACTGACTTATCCTTGTCATATTATTTTCCTGTTGTTGGTTCCTTTTTTCTTCCTCTGTTCAATTGCTTGCCTTCCCTGGTGGATTCATTCTATTGGAGTTTAGGGAGTCTTAGTCCTTGTTATCTCTTTTTAGAATGTCCTTCCAAACATTTGGAATTGGTTTGTTGGTCATAAATTTCTTCAAGTGTTCTTTGTCATGAGCAAGTCTCAGAAAGGTATGATGGTGAAACTGATCTTAGAGGATTAGTGGGAGTAAACCAGCCAAAAGTAGAAGGGAGAAAATACTATTTTGGAAGCAGGAAGCTAAGAGAACATGAGAAATAGCTTCTTCTTCCTTCCCTTTCTCATCAGATATTAATAACTTAAGCTACCTTCTGGATATACTAAATTTCCATGCCCTTCACTGAAAGTGCATCCAAACACACCATTTTTTATTTCTACCATTCAATCAGAATTTGCCTGTTTTCAGTGTCACTGCTGTCCCACAGATTTTATGAATAAAATCCAATTAAAATTATCTACTAAAGCCAAAACTGGTGGTGCATACTTGTAATCCCAGCACTCTTGAAGCTGAGGTGAAAGAATCACTGCGAGTTCAAGAGCAGCCTGGGATACAAAGTCAGCTCAAGGCCAGCCTAAACTGCATGGTGAGACTCTGTTTCAAAAAGACCAAAAAAAAAAAACAATGTATTTAAAGCAAGAATGTTCTCTTGGGATTCTAGTACTTTAAAAAGGAAACTTGTAAACCCAAATAAACCTTAAAATCTTAGAAATACGCAGGGAAGAATTCTTTTAGCAGGGAGAGTTCAGTCTCTATTACTTAAACAAGGTAAGATAAAGAGGCAGCAACTTGATGAGCAAATTCTAACAATGTTTTCTTGGCACAAGCTCCCTCTTTGGTATGGTGCTATCACTTTACTTATCACACTGTCATAAGCTAAAAGTCTTGCATCATTGTAAAAGTATACATTTCTTTTCTTTGTTATCTCATTTCCTGAAATTGTCAGGATTCTAGCTCTCCAAGAGCAATGGATAAGAAGGAATCCGAAGATCCTTAAGAATCAACTTCCTCCCTCATTTTCCAGCCCAACTCACCCAAAGATTGTCTAGCCTTTCTGGCATAAAACCCCCAAATTTCTTTGCAATATGAGATGCAGTTGGTAACTTGGAAACAGAGGTTCTGTTCTAAGGATTCTTCATAGCTTAAGAGTCTTGCAGGAGCGAAACATAAAGGAGGCCAAAGTCAACTCCAGGATGAGGTCGCTCTCAGTGGCAGGGTCCTGTCAGCACACCAAGAACAGCTGGGAAGGATATATGGGTGTTAATGACTGTGGCTACAGCTTCAGACTCAGTCCTTCCTCCCTTAACCACTACCCATGCCGCTGACTGACTTTAGGAGTATGTGAATATCCATTCAGGTAACCAAGAGTAGCTCCTACCACACCAGTAATTCCTTGGCCTCAGCCCTAGACTGCCTGACCAATATAGAAATTAGGCTCAACATTTGTCCATCTTATCTCATCTTTATCAATTATGTGTACTCTGGTTGACCACATCTCTCCCTAAATTCCTTATAATTGCACCTAGGCCATGATCAATAATTGTATATAGGCCTTGAGCCTAAAAAGCTAGACTTTACCAGTGTTCAGTGATGCCTCAGAGACCATGCCACAGCTGATAGACAAAGATGGGGCTAGACCTGATCTGGGGACAATTAAAAGTGTTGACTCAAGATACCCAAGAGATGGTAACCAAAAATAAAAATTAAAGGTCTACATAGGTGACTGAGGGTATAGAGATTGCTGAGCTAAAAGCTAAGTATAAAAAGGTACACAGAGCAATTTGCCCATCCTCTTCATAAGCGCCTCCCTCCGGCGGGAGCCAGGAGGAGAATCAGAGAACACCCAGAGATCTGGCCACAGCCATGGTGGAACCCAGGAGCCTGCACAAAGAAGCAATTCGCCCACCCTCTTGGTAAGCATCTCGCTCTGGTGGGAGCCAAGAGGAGAACCAGCAGTGTCTCTTCAGCCTACCGGTGCGCAGGCTTGGAATCAAACATCCCAAACCTCTACCCCCCTCCCCCTTAGCAACTCAGGAGAGAGGTCTGAGCATCTCTTGGCAGGATGACTGTATGCAACATAGCAAATATGGGGGGTCTCCTCTGTCTTCTCTTTGAAAGCAAGTGTTGTTTTCAGTTTTGTTTTCATTATGATTAATTGCTTTACTCTATTCAATATTCTCTTTCAATTGATTTTATAATGTTCTGTCTTTGGTTTGATTTTGCTATACTTAATTGACTAGACAACTATTGTGAAGATAATGAGATATACTATGGTACCTATCACTGTTATCCCGGTAACCTGCTGTGAAGTTCTATACCAAAGTCACTGCACCGTCTCAATTGGCTTTGTTCTGTCTTGTTGTATTGCATTTCTACTACCTTCAAAATAAAAAAATAAAATAAAAAGGTACACAAAAGTTACTAGGATTCTTAAGACAAAATAAAATATAAAAATATATATGGATTATGGATAAAAGATTTTATTCCTTCCAAATTCCTAAGAGATCTCTGCTAACTTACCTACAACACAATCTGACTAGTCTGTTTATATTTATAAATTATTAAGTTATAAAAGTTATTATACTTTAATTTGATCAAAAATATATTTGAGTACACTCCAATTTTGTAAGAGGTTTGTCTGTGTGCCCAGTCTGTTAAACTGTGCACTTGTTTCTTTATCTGTTTGTCAATCCATGAATACCTATTTTTTATTTGAGCTCAACAATTTTTTTCTCTTTCCCTTTTTCCTTTTGTATTTTTAGATTATTTGTTCAAATTTTAATTTGGTTTATAAATTTAAAAAGCATCTTCCATCCAGGTTGCCAACTTGTCAAAATGATGCTAAAATTGGCTGTATAAATGTTATATATATATATATATTGTTGTTTATATATTATTACTCAAGAGTCTCTCATTTAAAAATTATGTTAAATGTGATTGGGTTTTCATATCTCATCAAAAAATTGTTACAATAGTTAAAAATCCCTTAAGGTGTAGAAAGATTATTGGACAAGATTCCAATTGATAAATAAAAACCAGCTGCCTAAAATAATATTAACCAGTTCTGGGGCATTAATGAAAAGCCCCAATGATCTCCATAACCTTATGGGAGACACTGAGTCATGGTTTATGTTGGTGGCCCCCAGGCCTCATATATTTGCATTGTGCATTTGTGACTGGTTCATTGTCTAGTGCTTGGATTGGTGGTGTCAGTGCCACACCCTCCTAGGAGTGGAGCCAGGATGAGATGTAATGACAGGCAGAAGGGGTGTCTCTCTTGCCGGTTCCGCTTGCTGTTTGCAGCCACCATAAACTGCTGCCCCGCCATGCCACCCTGCCTTGGAGCCAACTGAGTATGGACTGAAACCTCCAAAAACTGTAAGAAATAAACCTTTCCTTTCCCAACTTTGGGCATTAGGTATTTTGTCTCAGCGATGAGTAAAAAGTAACTAAGAAACACTCCAGTAATTATTATTTAAAATATATTATTGTGATATGGTTACATTGGTCATGGTCAAAAAGATTAAGTTTTCCAGTCAATAAAATTTTTGATTTAAATATGCCTTGACACAAAATTTTCATATGGCTATGACAATTGATTGTTGTTAACCTTGTGGTATATTAAGTGTATTCACGCCTCCAGATATACAGGTCTTCCGAAAATGTAAAACAGAAATAATTTATGGTAATAGACTTTTCTTTCAGATTCAGGTCTCTGCCTTTAACAAAAACTTATTAGACATACATCCCACTAATGTTCAATAAGTTAAGCAAAAGCTTCTTATATACTAGATGGAGACAGTTAACTAAAAGGGATATTTTATGTCAAAATAAAAATTCAGGCGTGCTACAAAAATGTCATCAAGATTATCATACTACAATATTATGTATAGTTTTGATTTCTAATTTTCTGTAAAATATATATTGTTTGTTAACATTCTACAGAAATTTAAATACTAAAACATCCGTGGTTATTAAACAATAATGATTCCATTTTATGATCTAAGGTGGTGCTTGATAATCAGATGAGATAATAACGGTAAGCTTACTGCCTCTATTACATTATAGTGTTATCAATCTTTTCTTCTAGATGTTCAATAACTGAGGTTTAGAGACCAAAATTTTAAAAACATATATAGGCTAGGAGGACAGCCAGTGTTTTGGCTGTAGCCCTCCAAGGTCAATAAAGAACCAGGACAGCATGCTGCAATATCTTCTACTCAGTGAGTTCCCCATCTTCTAACCAAGGAGATTGCGAGACCACAGACAAAAAGTGATCAACAATATATAGTGTGCCTAAAAACAGTCACACACACAAAAAATCTCCCAAGCTTTCATAAAACACAACTTGGTCAAACAATGGCCACAACTCATCCAGATGGCTGACACTGACAGAAGTACCAAAAGGTGCTGTGCATGGTTCCAAGAGAATTCCTAAAGAGACTTAACTAACCTTAATAAATAGTAAAACATTAAATTTAATTAATACAGGTCTCACTTTAACTTGTTCTTAAATATCCAACAAAAAAAGCATAACCACACACAAAAACAATCATCTACAGAGTCCTCCAAACACAGCTCCTCCTATTTCATTAAAACACCCTTTGTTTGCAAGTACAAAAAACAGAAAAGTGGAAATGTTGAGAGCCACTGAAGCTGGAGATCAATCCCACATGCAAGACTAAAATAAGGCTGGTCCCAAAAACAAAGAGTGCCCAAGGCAAGTCACATAAACAAGCTGTTCCAGTCCAAAAAACACCAAACCCTTAGACTGTCATCTATGCAGATTGCTAGGGTGTCACGTGACACTAACTTGCCAAATGTATAAACAAATGCACTGCATTGGTTGAGCAGTTCTTTTCCTCCCACCAGGAGAGAGGGCTTCACATTATCCCAGCTTTCTGTGTCTGTATTTCTTCACTTTCTTGCTACCTTCACAGTCCTTACCCAAAAAGTTCAAGATCAGGGTAGCATGGCAGCAGGGCATGGTAGAGAAGAAGCTGGTAATGGCATGGTAGCAGGAAGCAGAGAGAGAGAGAAAGAAAGAGAGAGATCAAGGGAGAAGGGAGGGAGATAGACCCTTCCAGGCTATGTTTCCAGTAACCCACTTCATTCAGACCAGGCTTCAACTCCCAACATCACATTTAGCTATGAAATCATCACTGGACCAAGCCATTGATGAATATTGTGCCGTTGTGATCCGAATACCTCCCCAAAGCCCCATCTTGAGTGATAAGGCTTTAGGGATACATTTAAATATAAACCATAACATCCTCCAACTTCTGAAGAGGGAGTGCCATTACAGGTGTGAATTCCCATTGTTTGTCTGGCTGCTGTGAATTCTTGCCTCTCTTCCTCATTAAGTTAATGCCTGTATATGGTGGACCGAAAAGCTGGATCTATGTCTTGAAGGCTGATAGACTGTCACCGAAGTTGTGAGAATTGTTTAAGTAATGAGCTTATCAACTGGTCTACAGCCAGAAGAGCCAAACCCTAAATGAGGAACTCTGACCTTGAGTTCCGTATCAGCACCAGACAAATGTTAGATGGAGCTACATTCTTATCAGTTATAGACATATGCGACTCAGCCCGAAGTCATAGGAGCCACACTGTACTGGAGAGCAAAGAGTCAGATCTTTTCTAACCCAGTAGCCTGTCTAGTTCCTACACAGAGCAGAGAATCCCTATTTCTTCCCCTACCTTGGTCCAGCCCTCCACCCCACTTTGGGGCTTCTTCCAGCCCTGGGTAGACATCTCTGAAAAGACCCTGTTGGTTAGGCCCTAAATGCTTGAGTATTCTTTTGGTGCTTTACTTTTTTCATCGTCTGCAAAATGAACTTTTCTTTTACAACCTCACTGTTTTGGTGATTTGCACCCTGCTCCAATGCCAGGCCTTCATTCAAAGCTGCCTTCCCACATCCACCAATACTATTCCCACACATCAGCTCCCACTGACCTCCAGCAACGCACAGTTTGAAGGTCCTCTTCCCATCATGCAGTTGGGAAGAATCATTATTAATGCTTTGTTTTCTGCCATGATGACAACTCCAAATTCCTAAGCTTCTTCAGCACCTGGAGGGTGCTCAAAACTCTAGGATTCTTACGCTATCCATCTTCCCAGCGGAATCCACCATATCCTGGTAAGACCAGGAAGCTAAAGGGCAGAGGAAGAGGGGACATCTGTCAGAGGCCTAGCTAAAATAGGCCTGTCTCTGACAGGGACATCTGTCAGAGGCCTATTGTCAGAGGCCTAGCTAAAAATAGCAAAATATTGTTTCATAGGACAAGGGCCTGGACAAACAGATGAGACCTGCAAAGCTGAGGTGCAAAGAAATCTACTTCTCCTAACTAAGAAGCCTAGGTGAAAGTGGCAATTACATGATTTCTTTGTCTCATTTTTCATATGCCCAGTAAATAGTCAACAAAGTGTGTATGAACTCCTGCATTTGGGCACTTCCTCAGCATCCTCCACTGAGACACCTCTCAGCAAATGAGAACTTTTTGTTACTCTCTTTAATAAACTGCATTTGGTTCATTCCCCACTGATGTGTATCAATTAAACCCTTCATCATCCTCAAGAGAAAAACCCAGAGAGAAAATGAGTTACGCTTGTGTAAGAGTCAATAACATGATTCTGTCCTAGCATAAGCCCCACCTCATTTCCTACCCCTCTGACTTCCTGAGTATCTGGTTATTGTCCTTTGGTTCTGCGCCTCTCATATATTCCTTAGATCCTTCCTACACAGTATCTTTCACAGTTGTTCCCTCTGAAGAGGGCAGTGTTTCAGAAGGGTGACTCTCTGACCCAAATTCTACTTCTTTTGGCTTCTTTCACCTGTACCAACAGGCAGTTCCAACGTGCCTTATCCCTAGTTTAGCACTGAACTCAACTCTGATGGAAGAAACCTTCCACTTTCTGTTGCTGGAGCCAGCCATGAACACACCTTCAAACTCCCACTACTTCTTGATTGGAAGCTCCCTTGCCAGTTGGTACCTGATTATCACTGAGGTAGCTGTGCCTCTTGACAAAGGTGGCTTCCATCTGGCCCTTTCACTGGCGTTATTCTCTGCCACTTAGTAAATAGGTCTCATGCCAGGTCTTGGCCTCTCTTCGTGACACATTTACAATCAAGTCTTGCATTAAGAGTCCTAGTTTGAAGGGGATGAGTCCCTTAGTATTAGTTTTAAGAGTTTAGTACTCCTATGGAGCAGCACCTGAAATCATCTGAAGACTAATCTTAGTGGTACATCTATGTTAGAGACCTAAGGTCCTCCTTGTGAGAAATACAGAAGCAGGCTGGAGAATGTATCCTTGAAACTGAGCACTGATATATATCCATCTCACATGTGCTCAGCAAAATCACTTTGCCTGGACTTTTTTTTTTCTGAATCACTTTATTGTTAATTATTTTATTTTACATAATACACATTTTCCCATATCCTTTATACAAGCTTCAACTTCTTGGTCTAGGACACCCAGTCGAAGGACACCAGAAGTATTTTTTTACCATCTAAGTCCTTATGGAAAATAGTCATGGAGATTGGTCATTGGTGGGAACAGGTATTTTTCATTTATTCATTGATTCATTCACTCAGTCACTCATTCTTTCAGTAGATATTTATGCTGACTCCATGCACTACCCAGTGATAAGCCTGGGAATACAGTGTACCTGAGCAAGAGTGTTTTATAAATACCTACCTGACATGTAAAGGCCTTCCATCATGGTTGTGCATGGGGCTGGGGAGGAAGGTATTCCAGAGGTAACAGTGATTGAGCAGAAACCTGGAGGACAAGTAGGGGTTTATATTGATGAGGAGGAGATGTGAAGAATTTCCAGGCAGAGAGAAATGCTCAGAGGCTGGAGTGGCACTGGCTGCCAAAGAACTGAAAGAAGTTCTTCAGGGTTGAAAGAGAACTTCCAAAAGAGTAGTAGTTAGAAACAAAGCCAGAGTTTGGAAGGAGACAGACTGTGGAGTTATTAAGAAGTCATTATTTGAACTTGATGCCTTCACAATAAAGCTTTCAAGCAGAACCCATACCTGAACTCATGAGGCTGGGCCACACCTACCTTCTGCTAGGTATGAGGATGCCAAGCAAAAATCAATTTCTGACTTTACTGAAAGAAGGTCTGATACCATGCTGAAATCTGTTCAACGCAGTCATGGGTTCCATAGCCAACGACCCTTGATAACAAGTCTTTATAGATATCAGGGTCTGCCTCCTAATCAGTGAGAAAGAAAACAGTAATTTACCTGTGTTCCATCTCTCTCTCAGAAATAAAGATAAGACAAAAATAACAACAGAAAATCCAACACCCAAAATGTAACCAATAGGGTCTGGCACTATAATCCTCTGCTTTCCCTGACTAGAAAGAAGAGCCTGACTTGCTGCAGTTCTCCTTTTTAATGACATTACAATGAACAATAATACCCAGAGTACATTTGTTTCCATAAAATCACAAGCCTGGGTCCCTGGGTTATAATAATGTAAAGTCCCTATCCATTGTTCTTGGAAAAATATGAATTTGAAAAAACCCTGAAAAAAATGTCACATGTGTTGGGAAAGAAAAATGGTTTGAGCAGTGCTCAGGTTCTGAGGCTAGCGAAGAAAGAGAAACCTAGTTTTCATATATCTTTTCTGGAGGGAGACATCAATGGAAATGTAAACTTTCCTAAAAAGTTGTTTGCTCATGTATTGGTATTGATTTTGTTGGTATTGTTATTGTTATTGTTATACTTGGAGTAGTTTATAAGACTTGATAGAATTAGAGAAGTCAAAGTTCTTGCTTTGGTTGCTCAGGGATTTAGCTGAGTGGCACAGAAGCTTCCTGGCAAGAGCAAGGTCCTGAGTTCAATTTCTGGTACAAAAAAAAAAAAAGTTCTTGCTTTGGTGAAAGTTTTTGTAAACTTTATGTGCACCTGAGGATATTGGGCTGAACGTTACAGTCACCCTAACTGTTCTTTTGCATCTTTATAATCTGTGTATTTCCATTTATGTCCCAGAAAAGAAAAATAGTAACAATGTGTTTTATTGTTTTTTTTACATCTTCTCTATCCTGAAGCATTCTTCAGCTCCCTCCCAGTCCCCATCACCAACAGGATGCCAATGACAGTGATTATGATGATGATAACCACCATCACTGTCATTTTTGACTGATTGTTTTCCAGGTCCTGTGTATTATTTTCCATTCATAAATTCTCTGAGAAATGTGTTGTTGCTGACTTTATGGTGGTGCTGGGGCTAAGGCCCAGGGTCTCACATAAGCTAGGTTGATCCTCTGCCACTGAGCAACAACCCCAGGCCCTCATATGTATTTTAACATTTTGTTTGTAGAGGAAACCAGTAACAAAAATATAGTTTTAAGGTTTCTGAGAAAAGTTTTATTTTTGGGTAACAGTTTTAAAGGTTTTGGACTAAATCAATTGGACCGGTGTATTTTAGCCTATAGTGACAGCTGTGTGACAGGTGTGTGCAGTGGAGCAAAGCCATTTACCTCATCAGCCAGGAAGCAATGATAGGGTGAGCGAGGGTCTCATAGCTTGTGAAAGCACAGTCCCATGACTCAAGGACATCCCATAAAGTTTCATTCCTATGAATTTTATTACCTTCTGCCAGTGCCAGCCTTTAACAGGTTAGTTTTATGAGACATTCGTCTAAACCACAACATGTGCTCACTCAAGGTGGGTTTGACCATTTTCTCAGCCTTGTGATCTCTCTTATTATCAGTAGGTGCTACTTGTTGTCCTATCTACTTCCTCTAAGACCCACGGTCCCCACTGCATCCTTTATCTCCTCTGTTAAGATCCGCCTGGCACTTTAAATATCTATTTCTCAGGGCCGGGGATTTAGCTCAGCAGTGTAAGCACCTGACTGGCAAGTGCAAGGTTGTGAGTTTGATCACCAGTACCAATAAATAAATAAATGTTTTCTTTGTAGAGCAGAAAGCTCAATCGGGTAAGGTCCATGTTTGGACGTCCAACTCTGCTCACCGTAATTCAGCTGACTGCCTGTTATAATAGAGAATGCTTTCAGCAAATGTTTGCCAAAGGAAGATAAACAAGTGGGTGGTAACTTGGTCTCTGTGTCAGATGCTAGCAGAATCTCAGTCAGGGAAACTAAGCCTTTGCCCTAGTTCTCACCCCAGGCCATGCCAAATGCAGGGTAGAAGAACTCAGAGGTCATTAGTGCACTCATCAGACCTCAAGAGTACCAGCCACTCCAGCCTTGAGGGAGGGGTGCTAAAAGCTGAGATCTGAAGGAGATGCAGACATTTTAGCCAGCTTTCAGGGAACCCCAGCAAAGGGGTTCCAGGCAAAGGAGATCCTTGAGTCCTGAAGGATATGGCAATTCAGAGCTGACACCCAAGAGCTCCAGAACTGACCAGCTTCCTAAGTTGTTTCCTGGTTTTCTTTGTGGCTAAGTGGTACTACAATTAGCTGCTCTTAACTATTATGGTGAGCATTTATTCATTGTTTTGGTGTACAAGAGCTTATGCAAATAAGCTTTAGGACTGCTACTTTATTTAATTTTCATAACAAAGAATATACAAACTCTTACAGGGATGGAAACAGGAGAGAAGAAAAACTGACTGACTTGAGCAAAAATCGCATGGACAGGAAGCGGCAGGGTGGCATTTATATCCAGGCAGTCTGACTCCAGAGTTAGGTGCTGCAGTCTCCTCAGAGTATCTCCTCAAGAGTGGCTGTTTGCTCTCCAAGTTGCCATTCTCCTGCCCCCAAGGTCTTCAGGTTCTCCAGGTACAGTTGGCTCCTTTAAGAGTTCTCACCTTTCTGGAATTTGCCTCACAGTGTGTGGCTGTCAGGCCCCATCTGTGACTGCTGGGGATGTGCCTGTGAGGTCTTGATCCGGTTCACTATTTACATCCCATGCTTGACTTCTGGACTGTTGTTTGCTGCTTGTTTGGTAGATTTATTTGCCCTTTGGTTCTGACATGTGACCATGTTCTACTGAAACACCTATGGGTAGTCCCTATTACTTATGGCTTGCACTTACCCCTTTTGTTTTGCTGTTTAAGTTAATACCTCACCCAGGAAATCATAACTACTGGACCTACCCGCTATTACAGGCTCCCAAGAGGATACCCATGACAGTGTGGAGCCCAGAGGTCATGCTTTGGCCTGCTGTCAGGGTAAATCCGGGACACCTTTTTGCCTAGTTGAATTAACCAAGAGGTACAAAGATGGCATTAGTAAACTGTGGTGGGTAGATGGGAAAGATTATGGTAGAGGTGCATGACCTTTCCTGGGTATTAATACCCATTCAATCAATAGTTATTGATCATTGACTTGTATACCATGCACAGTGCTAGATATTAGAGATTTAGTCTCTGCCTCACATGGGAGCAGGGTTGGTAATGAACACTGATCAGTATCCTTTCTTTCCTCTCCTTACTTTCCAGTAACGCACAGACTACACTATGAGGAGTGCTTCTTCCCTCATTTTGGATTAATGTTGTGATTTCACTATCTCCATCTCTCACAGGCAAGAAATGGTAAACCCTCATTTGGTCTATGCTATTAAGGATACAACACAGTCCTGGTGCACTGTAGTGTACAAATGTGAAAAACTCTTCTACCATTTTGCCATGTTGAAGGAAGTCAGAAAAAAATTAAGGTTGCATAAAAAGGTAAACCTCATCAGTAGATTATAGAACCTAAATCAACTACTTTTGAAAATTTGCCCTACTTCTGGATTTTTCAGTTACATATACCAATAAGTCTCCTTTAAATTTTAAGAATATGTGAGTGGTATTTTTCATTGCTTGAAACCCTGAAAACTAACTAATGTAAGGAGTTTAAGTCTGAAGGTCCAGTATCATTTCTCCTTCTCTGAATAGTAACATTCCACAGCAGGAGAGAGGGGGAGACACTGTCTCACCAGTCCACCAGTTATCTACCCACTGATGAATAGGCCTGCACGGCAGGGATGTTAGTTGTCTTTCAATATTCATTCAGTTTCTTTCTTAGTAACACAACCCGCAATTTTGGCTATGGGCACACTCTTCCTTGTAGTTAGGTGCAACTAAGTTTTAGCCAGTGGTATAAAAACAGTGTTTTAAGTGCAGTTTCAGAGAAATGCCTTTAAATGGAGAGATTGTGGTTTTCTTCTTTCCGTGTCTGGCTGAAGTACTGACTGCTTACAGGAACTGAAGCAGCCATCCTGGGCCATAAAGGAGATCCATGAACTAAGAAGGAACTAAAGGAGCTTGGGTCCCTGGCACTGAGGAGCAACGCTCAAGCTAAATACTACTTAACTCTGGGTTTCTTTTGCCTAATATAGAAATTCTTTATATAATCTATTCCTATTTTTGAAAACAATTTGGAGACTTTCTGTAGACATGGAAATATAGAGAATCCTTTCTCAGGGGATTTGAAGCTGGAAACATAGAAACTGGAAGCTGTTGGGTTGCACAACAGGGGCCAAGTCTTCTAGAGACCAAAGTGACACAAAATGAAGGAGATACACAATGATGCCATTGTTTGAACTCCTAGATCCTGCCATATAAAGAGCCAAATACTGCTAGTCAGTATTACTGTGTTGCTTACCACCAGAATTGTTAAATGACTCTCCCTAGAGTTAGGAGAGGTTCTAATGCTGTCCCAGCCTCTAAGTTATATACACTACTTCAGGCTTTGCCCACCTTTGGCCTCCCGATTAGGCCAAACTGAGTTGGATTTCATTCATTGCTATCAAAATATTTCTGACAAATAGAACACAAATAAGCACAACACATACAAAGTGAGCTAAGCACTAAGAAGAAATAGAAAGATTATGGGGAGGGTATAATAGGTCTCCTGTTATATTAGAGTGGGCTGTTCTGAGAACAGACACTTTATAACCAGTTAACTAGGAAATGAGTACAACATAGAGAGAAAAAGTGGTTTTGGAAGAAGTAGACACTGTTTGCTAAGGACCTGTCAAAAAGTAAGCAAGTAACTCAGTGTACTTACAAGAGAGAGTGTGAGAGAAAGAGAGAGAGAGAGAGAGAGAGAGAGAGAGAGAGAGAGAGAGAGAGAGAGAGAGAGAGAGAGAGAAAGGAGAAAGATCTGGATACAACAAGCTAAGCGATAGTATGCGGCCAGAAAAAGCTTTCTGCTCTTGCATCATATCCAGACTAGTGATTGGTATAAAGTGCCTTTCACACAACACAGAAACAGCTTGGTGGGGAATGTAGCAGTGGTGCCAAGAGGGGGAGATAATTTAGAGTCTGGCCACAAAACTTTCTAGACAGAGGCAGTAGTCTCCTTACTGTCCCTCCTCCAACTGTTCTTTCCTCCTCAAACTGATTTCCCACTCAACTACCCTGAGAGAAAGTTCTGTATGTCACATTGCTCTCTAAACTCTCTGGCTTCTCACTGTTCCCAGAAAGTCACAAATGTTCATATAAATCCCAACCCCCTCCAGGATCTTCCTGCACCTGCAGCCCATCCCTGAGTCTTACTGTCCTCTTCCTCCACGTCTCCTTGTCTGCCATATTGGTATTGTTGCTGCCTCTGTGGCAAACACTTGCCCACACACAGGCCATTCCTGGCTAGGGCCTACTTAACCGCACTACCTCCATCCTTCCATTTGATTGTCTCTGAAACCACCCCAATCCAAGGACTAGTTTAGATCCCTTAGTCTGTTCTCACAGCACCTGCGCCCCTCACTGTCACCATGCCTCATTAACTGTCTGCAGATCTTTGAGCTCCATGGGTGCTTTTCTGTAACCAGGTATCAAACAGCAGTTCCAAGAACAAGAAAACCAATGCAATAACTATCTGTTGAGTTTCTGTGTGTTCTTGGAACAAGAGAAAAAGAAAGAGGAAGAAAGAATTTTTATAACAGTATGTACGTGCTGTTCATGGAATTCAGCTTCTCATCCATCCTCAAGAAGTATTCACTGAGCATTCAATTTTGAGAATTATTTCTTCTGAAGCAAAAGACACAGGTTATTTCTAAAGGGTCTCCCAATGCTGAAACCTTGTCCTCTCCTTGCCTCTGGCCTAGCTGTGTCCTGTCACATTTTTAGAATGTTAGGGCTACTGCTTTATGTAGTTAGCACATCAAACCAGATGATAATAGCATAGGCTTTAGAGACAGACAATTTAGTGCAGTGCTAGTGTACTGCTTGTACTAGGCTCAGAAAAAGAGTCCCTCTCCTCATGATGTCCAGTGTAGTGTGGGCAACAGACATCAGCAGGTCATCTCAATGTAATGGGCAGACCATGGGTATGCAGAGTGCCACAGAGACAGTGACTTACTAATGAAGACCTGAAGGCTCCTACTGCTGAAGGATTACCTTAAGACCTTAAAGAGATAACACGCATAAAACACAAAACACATTGTCTTTAAAAGAATCACTCAATAAGTGATGTCCCTTAAATTATCACATAAGGTCAGAATCCAGAGTTCTTATTCTATCTGTGCTGTCGAAATCTGACTGATTCTTTCCTCCCCTAGGCTGAATTTTCACATAACCTTATGCACTGTAGTTATTGTAACAATAACCTACTGTAATCTTTGCCCTTGTTCACAATAAAACTCGACAAGAAATGCTTACTGTATTAGCACAAACCCATGACTGCACTAAGAGATGCAGAAATGCCTCAGAGAACATGTTGGGTTGATAGAAGGCTAAGATCATTATTTAATACACAAAAAACAAACTCTCCACATTATCACTGTAACTTCTGTGTTCAGTGTCATCTCACTTTTATCTAGTAGTCCATTTTTACTCTGTTAACATTGTTATTTTTGGCTTGAAGTTCCAACAATATTAATCTCTCTACCTCCTTAGAAATCTTAAAGATTCCCTCCCAACCAGAATTAGAAACATGATCATATCCTAAGCTTCAAGTCTCAGATGGTCCCTTCTTTTTCTTAGTTCTTTGCTTTCTTCATCTTTCATTACTGAGATGATCACTTCAGATCGTCCTTATCAATGGTTCTCCTTATTGTAGGAGTCATCATTGATGAGTACGCCATCACTGGTGGGGAAATGACTTACTCATAATCTGACACATGTTGGTTAATATCATCATGTTTAGAACTTATAATACCATTTCATCATCTTTCCAAACACTTGAGTCATGTTAAGTTGTGACATGTGTTCCTATGTATTTCTAATGCACCTCTCAAAATAACTCAAATGTAGAGGACACAAAAAAGTCATTTCTATGGTAGGCAGAATCCTAAGAATTACTGTTAATGGCCTTCATGCAGAAAGAATAACCAAGGTCATGGGAGGGGAAATCCAAGAATGCAGAGAAAAAAAAATTTTCAGTGTTGGGTATTTCACCCAGGGCTTGCACCCTGAGTTATAACTCCAGCCCATTTTTACTATTTTATTTTGAGACAGGTCTCACTAGGTTGCCCAAGCTGGGCTCAAATTTACAACCCTCACCTCAGTTTCATAGAGGAGTTAGAGGTATAGACCCTCACACCCAGGTCAGCTTGTACTTTCTTTTTGTGTATGCTTGTCACTTGTCCTATACTTGTTCCATTATTGTTTATCTAGAGTGTGAGCAGGTGACTTGTTAGTATCACAGGTCCAGGAATAGGGAAGAATTGTGACCATAATGTAGTCATACGCAGGAGTCTCAAGGGCCCCTGATTTAGCTAACAGTATTTTGAACTCTTGAGCTGATGATATTTAGAAGAGATTTGAACTTTTAACTTATGCTATGAAAGAAAAAGATCTTTGTCAACTTTCAAGGGAAAATATGCGTTTTACCCATGGGGTAGCTGTAGACATTGGGACCAGTCAAAATTATACTTGAATGGCCTGCAACCTTGTACAACTGTCTGCCTGTCAAGTGTGAGTGAAATGTATGAATAATGATATCAGCCCTAAGGCTGAGGATTTAGCTCAGTGGCTTAAGTGCCTGCTGGGCAAGCATAAGGTTGTGAATTTGACCCCTGGTGCCAAAAAAAAATCAGTCTCTGACTTTGGTGCATTATCTTTCTCCTAAACCTCCTCTTCTCGTGGATAAGATTTATTGAGAGACACGATAATAGATTTGCGCTTTATTATGGCATCCAATCTAGAACAAATCCTTACCACCTTAAATCTGTTCCTAAATTAACCAACCAAAATCCAAATCCTATAACATGTTCTTTCTGACACCCTTTCATAAAGATGCTTCATGATCTTCTTGATTAATGTTGTCCCACTCTTCAGTGAGTCATAAAATCACCTTGTTCCACTACAAGTGTGTTCTTGGCAGTAAGTTTTATGTTATTTTAATTTTTAAAAATGAAAAATCCTCATGTAGGCACCTGTAATTTTTTAATGCACGTTATAAAGCTTGAATAACTTGAATGGATCTAGAGAACAAATTGATGATTGATCCTGTAGCTCATCTCATAGTTCAATATTCTGTGCTAACTCAGCTTTACTTTCCAATACGTTTAATTTCTTGGGACGTCAAACAGCATCAACTATGTGGTTTATATGACAGCCATGTGTCACTTAATGGCAGGAATATGTTCTGAGAAATTTATTGTTGGGTCATTTTGTTGTTGTACAAACATCATAGCGTTTGCTACAGTGTGAGTTAGTTAGTCATTTGACATGCAATCAAGAGTCATAGTGAACATGAAATATCTAAGGCTTCTTCCAGCAGCATAGCATGCTATTTCACATTTAACTTTTTCCTTTTGTCAGTAAGAGGAATACACTCTAAAATGTCAATAAAAATTATAATGTAATACATACAAAACCTGTAATGTAGTCATTTACTGTCCTTATTATTAATGTACTGTACATAATTGCATGTGCTATACTTTTATGACTATTATTTTGGATTGTTTACAACATCACAGAAAACATATAAGTAAAGTTTTGTGCTAAGCTATGATAGCTACAGTGTCACTAGGCAATATGAATGCTTCAGCTCATTATAATCTTACGTTGGCCATTGTTGACTAGATTGTCATTATATGCGTAGACTTGAGAAATTTACAATTGCTAGTTAAACGGAAAGAAAAAACCCTTTGTCCTTTACTAATGATCAAAAGCTACAAACCAGAAGTCATACTTAGAAAACTTTAACCAAGATCATAATAATTTCTATTATTGAGCATTTACTGTATGCCAGTATCATATTAAGTACTCTGTATAATTATTTAATTTAATCTAAAACTGCCTAAGTTTGAGATGATTATGCATGACATAATATCCAACTAAAAGTAGGTTAAACAAGGAAAAAAATGTGCTACATCATAGTTCCATGATGTCCTTAGTGCAGAGATTCTTTTGCTGCCTTGATTCAGAAAATATTTTTCAGTCACATTGTTGTTATGCTACATAACTTTCAAAAATTTCATTATTCATTACCTCTTACAGAAATGCTTTAAAAATATAACAAAACACAAGGAAAAAATGAGCTCCACAGTTCAATCCTCATAGATGACTAGTACTAGCATTTTGGTTTATTGTCTGCTTGTAGTTTTTCAAAGTATATATAATGTACAAAAATTCAATTTTCTGTCTTTCTTTCTTTTTGTTTTTTTTGAGATGGGGTCTTGCTTTGTAGTGCAGGCTGGTCTTGAACTCACTATGTAGCCCAGGCTGGCTTTGAACTTAAGGAGAAAACATGTCTCTTTAAGCCAAGTGATGAATGCAATGTAGCCCTAATAAAAGTAACAAATGATTTTTTAGCACTATAA
Organism: Dolichotis patagonum; assembly: GCA_004027295.1. Lineage (NCBI taxonomy): Eukaryota > Metazoa > Chordata > Mammalia > Rodentia > Caviidae > Dolichotis > Dolichotis patagonum. The sequence goes on from PVJX010003730.1 coordinate 86,064, forward strand.
GCATATTTTAATATTAATGTATTACACAAGTAGTCCACATTCATGCAATAGTAAACATGTACATAGAAGAAAATTCTGAGAATGAAGAATAATAAAGGTGTACTATCTCAGATATTAATAGATATTATAAAGCTACAGTAATTATAACAATATGATAATTGTGCATGAATAAATTGACATATTAACAGAAAAGACTACAGAGTCCAGAATTAGATACAAAATAGACATATAAACACTTACAGCTGATAAAGATGATATTTAAAATTAGTAGGGAGAGATTATTAAACAATTGTTAGAGAATTTATAATGTATTTAGATCCACATATCATGCTTACACTAAATTCTGCACAAGGCCTGTGTGGGAACAATAAAATCACAAGAGTACGAGAAAAAACCACAGGATATTAAAAAAAATCTTCTCACGGGAGGAAATCCTTTCTGAGCATGAACGAAAGTAGGGGGAATGAAGCCCAGATTAAAAAAGTTATAAATTCTACTCTTAAAGATTTAAAAATCTATATGGAAAAATAAATCTGCTTATGAGCCTTATCAAAACCTAAACTAAGAAGAAACATTTACAATTTAAATCACAAAAGTTCATGGGAAACCAAGGCAGGAGAGTGGAGGACCACCTGGACCACTGTCCTTGAATAAACAGCAACTGTCTCCATTTTGGCTAAACCTGGCCCTATCTCCATGTATTAATATATACAGAGCTGGCTAAGCGATTCCCTTTTTCCCTTCAATTGGCTCTAAGCAACGCAAATAGGGCTAGCTGAGGTGCTGATGCATAATTTTGAGGCTAGATGACAGTTGTTGTTTTCCCACACCAGTGTCCCCATAAACATGGTCGAGCTGGGTGGGATGACAGAGCCACCTAGGGCTGTCGACTGGGTTGAGCCTTGAGATAAGAGGCTATAAGTTCCCAGGGTGGAAAAATTCACACATCAGAATCTAAAGCACCAGTGCCAAAACATTAAATGTTACTTCAGTTGTGTTATGCAGATTGGTCTTTCTGCATATCCTTCTCTGCATATTGCAAAGGTGCCTTCAGTCCTCTTAGCTAGCTAGCCCTGCTCACAGTACTCACATATCTCCCGCCGTTCTCATAGTCACTCATCCTCAGTCCACTCCCTTCTTCATAAATTAATAAAATCTGGGTTAGGGCTTGAGTCAAGGCCATTGTTCATACTAAATCCTCATTCTGGCCAGATTTAGGAATGCTTGGCCTCCCAGAATTAAAAATATGTCATAGCGTCTTTATTCTTACCATGGGTTGCATTGCAAATGGTAGATTGGAATTAACTGACTGGAATTCCAATAACATTTCCATGGGATTACAAATATAAACTTCTTGCACTGTGATAAGGATGAATAAGGAATCACTATATAGGAGGATTACCTGGACCACCCTGGGTTTTATGGTGAGGGGACCAGACTGAACTGCATAGCAAGATCCTGTTTCAAAGACAAAAAAAGAAAGAAAAAAGAAAGAAATCACAAAAATTAAAACACCCAAAATATAAAAAAGCTCCTCCAAAATGATATTTAAAAAATCCAGTATTTCAATAGCATTCTGGACAAGGAATATACACAGATATCTCAAAGAATAATAGAGGTTATAAACTATATGAAAAGATGCTCAGCTTCATTTTTTAAAAGTTTGACTTAAAATTTTAGAAGCACAAATGTTTTTGAGATGCTATTTTTTGCCTGTTATATTAGCAAAGATAAAATAGTTTGGTGACATATTATTAAAAGGATCTGGGCAAACAAGCACTCTTGTGCTAGCAGGAATGTAAACTGATGCAATTTTGTGGAGTACTTATAAAATTTTCACGTACAAATGTTCATTAACCCAGCAAGTCTCCTTCTGGACTTCCATATTGCTGATATGCTAAATCACTTCTAGATTACTTATAATACCTAATATAACGTGAATCCTATATAACTACTTTCTTTTACTCTATTATTTAAAAGATAATGATAAGAAATAAGTTTGTACATGCTCAGTACAGATGCAATTTTTAAAAAAATTTTCAGTCTGCATTTGTTGAACTTGACGGAGTCAGAACGTGTGAATATGAAGGGTCAATATATAGATATAAACTTTCTTCAGTAGAACATACAAGAAGATGGTAACATTAGTTGGCTTTGAGAATAAAAAGTGAGTCACTTCATTCTACCTTTTGAATTTTGAATGCATTATCAGCTTTATAAGTTAGGTAAAACTAAATTATACTGAGGGAGGTCATTGAAATTACAACAAAACAAAACGAAAAAAACCTAGCTTGAGTTCTAAGAAGGCAATCCAAAGAACAATAAAAGAAATGTCTCAGCAAGAGGTTATTAACCAGGTCCTATTTTTCCCTGAAAATCTCCATTGTCAGGGAGTCTGGACTTTCTACTTTCCATGCCAGTCACGAAGTAGAGAAGTAACCAGGACTAAAACTTCCCTAGCAGCTGAAACCAGGTCTAGAGTTTCCCTCCTCTCCTCATTGTTTGCTAGCAATGGGGCTTAGACTGGCCAGTGAATGAATGACTGGAAGCCTATTGATTCTTATTTTTTATTTATTTTTATTTTTATTTTTTTATTGGTACCAGGGATCAAACTCACGACTGCGCACTTGCAAGGCAGGCGCTTATGCCACTGAGCTAAATCCCCATCCCCGCCTATTGATTCTTTAGCAAATATGAAATTCAACGAAACAGACCAGTGGAACCCAAAGTATTGGGTCAGTCATACAGCACCTTATGTTACCATCCCTGTACGGCCCCAGTCCTTGACCTCTTTCCTGGCTGTGCTCCAGAGACTGGACACCTGAGCACTTCAGCCACTCAGGACAACGTGGCAGTATGGGTGAGGTCCACTACAAGGTAGAACCTGTCTTTACAGAGTTATTTTCTTTCTTCCTCTTCTGAAAGTTAAAAACAATACATTTAAGTGGCATATGGATTGTCCCTTGGCTTTAGGAAAATTTATGAGGAAGGTAACTTTAGCATCATTTGGTTTTGAAGGAGAAAAAATGGGCAACTGTCAAGGTGCGTATCTGTTTAGCAAATCTCTTCACTTAGCCATGAATAATGGGCAAGTTTAGGTAGAAAGTGACTGCCAGGAATGCCTTGTTCCCCTGTTTTAAATGATTTAGTTGTATTAACTCACTTTTCACGACTAATCATAATTATGATGATTTCCATTTTGCAAACAAGGCAACTGGAGCATGGACAGCTTAACTAATTTTTCCAGTTTTCCAACATGCAAATGGCAGAACTCAGATTGAATTTAAATAATATGGCTATACAGGTTGTACTCTCATCAAAATACATAGCATTCTATGTTGTCTTGGTTTTACATACAGTATGATCCTAACATGAAAAAAAAGTTTTGCTAAATCGATCTCATCCTAAAACTCAGATCACAGGAAATGTGGATATCTTACTTGTTTCCTTTAATTAATGCTGCCAGTATTGCTGATCATCATTCTGAAAACAACACATTCACACATACACACAAATACACACATAATTATATACACAACACCAATTTTCCTAAGAATAAATCTTAGTTCTACTTATCTTGTACCCCTCATTTCTCTGCCTCCCTCAAAAACAAAGCTCTGTCCCATTTAATGTATTTATCAGCTTGTATGAAGAAACAACATAAAACAAAACAGGAGTGCAAAGCTACTTCTAATGTTGCATGAAAATTCCCAAACCCAAACCATGCTGAATGGAAGACTCTTTGCACTGAGGAGATAAGAAGACAGCATTTAATCTACGCCAGCAGACCGCCATGGGATAATTCCACAAAGGCAACAGCCCTGAATCAGGAAGGAGTTTAGGCTATATAGTGTTTAAAAGTGGGAGGTACAAAGCAAACGATAAATGTTACATGATTGGATACATATATTGAGTTATATTGACAGAAAAGCTAGTCTTGAAACAATAGAAACACTCTGGAAACAAGGGAGGGGGTCTTAGAGAATAAGCACAGTTAAGGGCATTACCACAATATAGAAATGCTCTGGAGAGAGGGTCTTTACTGATGCGCACAGTTCAGGGTGTCCTCAAATCAGCCCAGGGTGCCTTAAGGAATAGACAATTAATTATTATGACTTGGTGCTCATCGGAGGCGTGCAGCTGGGCTGTAGACACTGTCAAGGTCAATTGAATTTAGCAGAAACAGCATAACGGGTAACTTGGCCAGAGACTTCTAACTGATCATGAAATATCTATACATTTGCTATTTTACACAAGCATTCTTACATTATAATTGTGCCCCAACACTAATACCAAGTATCAACAAATACAAAGCATTCTTGTTCCCAGCCATATGACACTATCATCCTTCTTTCCCACTGGCATGCACCGAACGAACGCCGAGATAACTTCTTGTTAACGAGATAGCTATTTCTAAGAGTCATGAGTTTATGAAAGAAAAGTGCCAGATGATACTTATTCAAAAGCTAACATGAAGAAAGCCCAACAAAAGAAAGAAAGCATTTTAGACTTGACGAAGACTTTGGTTTTTAAGTCTCAGAAATAATCGGACAGCTAGAAACACAGCAGCACAGTAGAAAGATGACACATAGATCCCAATTCCCAGTCACGATTTACTCATGCTAGACAGAGAAGACTCAAATTAGGGCATCCTCATCATTCTGTTTCTTGTTCTCATTTAGAAATTGCTATGTTTCTTTCTTTGTGCTACTATACTAGCCTCTTTGAAGCTTCTCTACCACCAGAAAAGCAGAATGATTCTTTGAGAAGCAGAATCACAGAGCCTAATTTAGGGCCAAGCACATTTGGAGGCCAGGCTTCTGCATATTTCCACGGCTCCATCATCTACTAGCTTGTGAGCATAAACACACTACCATGTTTAGCTTTAGCCTCTTGGGAACTATACTGAATATGGTAAGACTAGCTGTGTAATAATTTGGAGAATATTGAAGCACATAAATTAAGTGCCTGACACAGTAGGTAAAAACAAGGAGATTTATTATTAACAGCATACATTTCTCTAATTAATCTGTTAACAATCTTCCTCATTTTTTTATTCTTCAAATTACTGCATATGTAAGCACTTAACATGACCACAAATGCATACTAATTTAAAAATGATTAGGAATGTACAGAAAAGCATAGTAAATAACAGACCACCACCAATACAGTGCTAGCCAGATGTGGTGATGTGCCCCTATAATTCCAGCACTTAAGATGCTCAAAGGAGAATAGCAAGTTCAAGTCATATTGAGGCAAATTAGCAAGACCCTGCCTCAAAAACTAAAATATAAAAGGTGCTGAAGATGTAACTCAGTGCAAAGGCCCTGAGTTCAATCTTCGGTGCCCCCAAATATATATTGCTATTTTATTTTACATATTTTTAATTTTCTATAAATTGTATCAGATGGTCCATAACAGTTTATTTATCTATTTATTGGTACTGGGGATCGAACTCAGGACCGTGTGCTTGCAAGGCAGGCATTTATGCCGCTGAGCTAAATCCCTGGCAAATGGTCCTTTTTTTTTTTTTTTTTTTGGCACAAGTGGTTGAACTCACAACCTCACACTTGCCAGGCAGGTGCTTATCCCACAGAGCTGAATCTCCAGCCTTGTCCATAACATTTTATAACTTATCTCTCGGAGACTCTCTTTTTGAGATTTACCCAGGTTCATATATGTAATTTTGACATTTCCTTTAAGTATTTTATGCTTTTTGATTGTAAGAACTTGCCATAATGTGTTTCTGTATTCTCCTGCTGATGGAAATTTGGGTTGTTTTCAGTTTTTCACTATTATGCAAATACTGCAAATGTATATCCTTCTCACATGTGTTTCTTTGAGTAACTATGGGAGAGTTTCTCCAGGGTACAATCCCGGACAGACTTACAGATTTCATAAGCTATGTTCATCTTAAACATTACTAGTCACTATCAAATTATGTTTTCAACATCGTAACATTTTGTTGCTGTTTTTGCTGGTGTGCCTTTCTAGGTTCTCCATTAAGATAGCTTATTTAACATAAAATTTATTATGTAACTCGATGGCTTGTAATACATCACCAAACCTAATCTTAGAACATTTTAATGACAGTGTTATTTATAAGTACACATTTACAGAAATCAATAAAGCTGGCTATGTGCTTTCTACAATATAACCATGGAAATCCCTCAGGGAGTGCAAGTTTGTAGAGTTTTCCTTGTATTATATCTGAAGTTTGGAATAAATAGCTGGAAGGAACATTCCTAATTAGATTATAAAACTACTTCAGTGCAGATTCCTGTTATTTGCTAATAAAAAAACTTTCATCCTTACTTATTTACCACACAGTAAAATGACTCAGAACTCTATTTGAAGAGAATGGGAGGAACTCTACACCAAATAAGTGGCAGATTTCTACAAAACAATTCTTAACCATGCCAGAAGAGAAAGGAAGTTAAAGAGGGCAGCTGTAGGAGTAAAGAGCTGTGAAGCCAGCACACTGGCAAAGGAGAAGGGAGGGCAACCATCTTGTAATTCTTTCCAGGCTAACCTATTGAGGTTTTGTCAAGTAATTTTCATGCACTGAGTTATTAGTTAGTGGTACTTAACAAATATGACTTATCTCAATTCAAACTTAACATGTTGATAATGAAGATTGCTAAATATAATTGTTATATATATATGAATGTTCTTATTCAGCCACTACATGTTTAACATTGATTAAATCTTTCCTTTGGGTCTCATAAGAGGCATCAGATGCACAGACAACAGTGTTGGTTTTCTAGGTTGCTTTTTAGTCATTAGCGTAAGGGCACCACTGTCCACTGCTGTAGGTTCATTTCGTCAGGTTCTTGGCAACTTTCTAAAATGTTCTCTTTTCACTTTCAGCTACCCACAGGGAAGGTACAGTCATGTACCATGACATAAGAGTGAAATGAAAGACAGGACAGAGGCCTTGAGATTGCCGAGACAGACACCCCGAATCCTACCACAGAGACACAGCTCTGCCAACAGCTGGGTGCCCGCACGGGGAACCAGTGCCTGGTAACATCCGCAAACTGCACCCGAAGTTGGAAACAGTATGACTCAACAGCATGACGGTCATTTCTCTCTCCACCTAGAGATTTATCTATGTGTTATTATTTTTTAACCCACAAGTTGCACAGTTAAAGAATCTGAGCCATTCTACATCCCGCAGTACCACAGCCTCAACTTGAATCCTCCAGCAATGTGGCTGTGAACCTCTTTGAATTCTGGCGTGCGGAGTCCCCTGCTGGGCAGACAGGGGGCTTGCGCAAACCTCACTGCAAAAATGTCATAAATAACTACCTGGAGGTGACATGCTCAGCAAGCGGTGGAGTTCCGGGCATGAGCTTCAGTGGGTGAGAAAGCCCAAGGACATTTCTGTAATTAGTGGCATCACACCCCAGGCAGTAAAGTGGATCTGCTGCAGGCCAACTAAGGGACTGGTACTGAGGTACCAAACAGGCCTGAATTGCTTGGGCAAGGGTTAACTCCAGCAAACAACCTGTTGGATTCAGAGAAAGCAAGTGAGATGAAAAAGGAGAAAGCACACCCAAATTTCTCTTTCTTTGCCCAGCCCAAGGAGAAGAGGCTAAGCTTTAGCCTCTTCCCAAATGAGGTAAAATAACCTGGCAGTTGTTGGCCCATAAACAGGCAAAGTTATACCCTCTCTCCTGAACTCAAGTGTTACAGAAAGTCCACAAAAACCACCGTTCCCCCGAAGTGGTTTCAAAGTGGGCAGTACCAGACTGCATTTCCTGCTTTTCTAGGTTATGACCCAACTTGTTACGGGGAGAGGGCCACACTCTTGCGTCCTCCCTGCTACCACTTCCCTCCACACCTACGCCCACTGTGAATTACGCACTTCCCTCTTTTCAGTGTCCACTGTGAGTTGCACTGCACCTGGAAACAAGGTTGGCATCTTTCTCTCTCTGATGTATTCCCTACATATTGCAAGTGTTCTAAGAAGAGGATTATGATCAACTGTATACACACACTTAGCTCCTTGCCAACCCCCAATTGCAGGTGAAATGTGTCTAAATCCCAATAATAATGCTAGCCACATAGATAGGGTAGTTATGTGTGAGGGACTGTCTCATTTAATCCTAAAACTAACCCTTTTGAGGAAGCCTCATTACCCTTATTTTTAGACAAGAGTGCTGAGATCCAGAAAGTTTGGGTGTAACTTTGAGCGTACTATAGAGAGGACTGAGGTGGGATTCAAATCCAGGTAGTGTGATTCTACAGCAATGGTGTATTATGGTATGATGGAGGCCACAGTGGTGGAAGCAGTCCACCCTGCGGATAGGTAGAAAAAATTTGAAATAATAATAAAATCATCCAGTGATCAGATAATTCTTTGTTATCACCATGTGTTATGCTTTAGATCTAAGATGTCCCCCAAATTCTTATGTGTTTGAGAAGTGATTGGATCATGGAATGCTGGGCTCATCAGTGGATGAGTTCCATAGCTGAGTGTGTTAGTAGGAGGTGAGGCCTGGTCAGAGGTGATGGGCCACGGAGAGTATAACTTGGAAGGGTGTGTTCTCTTCTCTGCTTTTTCTGGCTTCCATGGGATGAATAGCTGTCCTCCAACAGGCCCTTCCACCATGGTTCTGCCTTGGAGCCAGCTGACTTTGGACTGAACCTACTGAAACCATGAGCCAACTAAACCTCTCCTACTTTGTTACAGGTACTGAGCATTTTGCTCCAGAGACAGGACAGCTAATACGCTAGGTGAGCACAATATTCAACAACTCAGTGATGAAATATTTTTCCACACCCTTCCACATTTAGTCTGAACACTGCCCCGTCTGTAGGTGGTGTCAAGCCTTGCATGGATGTGGCACAAAACAAAGGACAGCTCGGCTGAAATGCTGAGCAGGGCAGAACAAAGGGTGGAAAGAAGCTGAGCTTGCGCTTTTAAAATTACTGTGGCAAAATACACATAACATGAAATGTACCATTCTAATCATTGTTAATGTACATTTCAGTGGCACATTCATGTGATGCAACCATCACATTTCCAGAATTTAATCACCGCTACAAACTGAAGCATCATACCTGTTGAACAATAGCTCCCTGCTCCTCTCACCTCCCAACTCCTGATAGCCTGTATTCTGCCTTCATGAATTTACCTCATGTAGATGGAATTGTAACTATCTTTTCCTCTGGATAAAGTCTAGCTAACTTAGAGTAATGCTTTCAAGGTTTATCCATGTTGTAGGATGTATCAGAATTATATTTTTAAGTCTATATAAGAACCTGGGTTTGAATGTCATATTTAAGCCAACATATTAGAGAGATGTCTTGTTTAGTTAGGTAACAACCGTACCTATGTTGTAGCCATGTATGTTGGGTTTTTCTGGTTGATGCATTTGGCAGAGCTCAAATCCTTTGGTAAAGAGACAGAATATTGAAAATGGGACTTTCCAGCATGTGGCAGAATTACCCAGGATTTCTCCAGGTGTGTCTATCTATATTATGTATGTGGACATAATACATGATCATGACAGACTCAAAATTTTACCTTTTTTCAACTTCATCTTATCTATTTTGATAATATCTTCTCACAACTGTTAATTTCAACACAGTTATTCATCTCTTATTTTCCTTTGTCCTAAAAAAATATTGAACTCCAAATTGGGTGAGACACTCCCTGATGCTCTCTGGAAGAATACAGATTGATGTTTCTTTTAAAAATACTTTCCCAAAATCTTCACTGGAATTACAAATCATCAAGGGTAGTCAAGGGTAAAGAATAAAAACATTTATTTTAAAAAATATCATCCAGCATCAATTTCAGTTCAGTAAACAGGAAGAGTGGGTGGTTAATGTTTTATTATTACCTGAAACTTATGATATTGGAAGCATTATGGCAAAAAAGTGAATGTTTATTAAAACTAAGAAAGATTATGACAAAAAGGGATGATAAGGTTAAGAAAATGTTACCAGGCAATGAAAATAATCTTCTCTTCCAACAGAATAGGAGATTTAACTGAACTGCATGCATAACCACAAACATTCTGGTTTGTGACTGTGAGGATGTGAACTGAGCAAAAACATGAGCAGACCTCAGTACAAGTAGGAGATACAAAAAGTTAGAGATTAGGTGAAAGAAAAATTATAAAGAGTGTCTTTCCTTCAAGGTCTCTATAAAAAGTGTGTTAAAAAAATCAAGTAAGCATGTACAATCTTTATTATGACTATAAAAGAGTAGTAGACAGCATTAAAACCAAGTACTTATACACAAATATTCTCACTGTAAACATGTATAAAGCCTTCTGCAATTATGATATAAAGCCTTCTGCAATTATGATATATCACCTTACAAAACTCTATCTCTTTGCTTGCTCCTTATCTAGTTCCCAGTTTTTCACATCCTGGGAAAGTACCAAAGCCTTTAGAGATCCATCAGTCCAAGCCTTTCATTTCACAGATAGAGAACAAAAAGATTGTCCAATATCACATTCATCTCCAGTGGCAGAGATTGGACTTGAATCAGGTTTCCTGTCTGCCTTTTCTCAGGACAGGACAGGACTCATTCTCTACCTGGTCCCAGATCTGTGCTTGATGGCACTTCCTCAATCTTAGATAGGCAGAAGGGCTGTGAGAGAAAGGAGTAGGTATGACTGGGGCCTCTCTGGATTGGTATGAGCCTAGAGCACTAGAAGAGGAGGTGATAAAATACATCTGTTCCTTCTACCGCAAGGATTCAAAACTAATCCACAACATGCACGCATGTGTGCACGAACACACACAGGCCGGTAGGAGAGAAATATTTCCTGAGTAAAGCACTGTGTGTGAGGGAACCTTTTCAAAGACTGTGAGAGAAGTTACTGATTTTGATTTCACTTCATCAGCATTCTAACCATTCTATTCTGGGAACTCATATTTCTGGGTGACAGGATCTGGAATACTCTGTTGCAACAGTCCCCAGAGAGGCCTCAAGAGTGAGGGTGGTTGGACCTCATGGTGCCATTTTCTTTTTTCCTTTGAGAACAAAATTCAGAGAATAAATGTGTCATTCACATTTTTAAAGGTCTACTAGACTCAATCTTGTTCAAGATTCAGCACGAGGAACACTAACTGGGAGCATCCTTTATCACAGTCGTGAACGAGGAAAGCCATGAGAGGGAAGGAGATGCTTCAACGGTCTCAAGTTTATTGAAACACTTATCACCACTTTGAAGATTGTCCCGCAGAAATGTCTCTTGCTCTTGATGGAGTCCTTTCTCCATCAGTTTCTATAAGAGTGAGATCCTTTTTGTTAAAACATTTCTTAGACATTGTTTTCTACCTGATTAATGATTTATGTGGCTCACAAGACAACAGGAAGCCAAATGTTGTATGTTTCATTTCAGGCGAAAACTTGTCCTTGGATGGGATTTCTTGTTTCCTCCCATATAGCTTGTTGTGTCTTATACACAGATTCCTGGAAAATTCTTTCTACCTGTGTAGAAAAGCCATGACTTTCTTCTTCTAAGGCATTGATGGTTTGTAGAGCAAAGGGAGTCTTTTCTCGAGGAAGGGGGTTGTTCAGGGGCCGCATGGGTATAACGGAGTTGTATTTGTGTTGCATGTTCACGGAATTCATTAGGGATGTGTAGAACTGGAAATTACACCAAGTATCTCTTAAAAAGTTTTCAGTAAGTAATAAGATTGTCCATGCAGACCCGTTTACTGCATCATCCAAATTCTGCAAATGCTGCTTGCCACATGGCATTTCAGCAAAGATAATTCCAGGCTTGATACCAAAGTCATTTTGTAACCGTTCCCGGACTCTCAGGGCCTCATCTGTATCATCTTCTGCGTGCAGTATCACAAATTTGTGGAACACCTCTTCTGCTTCCTCTTCAGGAATCCCTTTGCCCACCTCAGCTCCCTCTGTCTGTTGCTCTGCCGCATCGCTTTGCTCCACATCTGACAAGGACACAGCTTCAGGCTTCATGGACTCAGACTCGAGGTGGTCTAGACTTGCATCCACACTGTGACTTTTACCCCAGGAGAAGCAGAGAGGAAAGGTATACGTTTTAGACTTCCCAATCCCCATGATATGTATCCAAGACTGAAGAGGGAGGCCTTATTTATTTCTAAGCATTTCTTTTCGATCTAAAAGAAAAAAACAACAAAGAAGCAGAATATTGTAAATTTAATTGAAACATTAAAAATGAAAAGTTTTGTCCAACTTGGAAAGCTTGCAAAGACTGTAACACACATATACTAAGAAAGAAATGGTCAACAGGAATAGCTTGGGAAGCCAAACTAGTATTCTTCTGAGAGCTACACAAAAGGGCTATCACAGGTAGTCCAAAGTGAGCTAAACAGAGAGTCAAGTATAACAGAATAAGAGACATTTAAAAATTAAAGTGGCATTATATTATACCATAAACTTCCAGGTTAAAATAAAATACTTCAATGTTTTAGTGAAGAGTGAATATACCATTTTCTCTCCATAGGGTGTTTACATCTGAGATCTGTCATTCAGTTACTATGTAAACTAGAAACAGGAAAATCTAAAGATATAAACTGTTCTGGTATTAAAAGTGAATTTATCTTTGTATCAAACACAAGCATAAAATAGGACGCAATGTCCTAAAGATGACAGAAACTCTACTGACTCAGCAGGAAGAGAAGAGTTGAAATGTAAAATGAAATGATGCCCAGGATTCACTGATTCTAAGTTTTTTGTCTGTCTGGGGTCAGGCATTATGGTGGCGGTTGAACTAACTGATGGAGAAGAAATTATAATTAGGATGTATAAGAAGTAGGGAATAGTTTTTTTCTAGCTAATTCTACAGAAATTCTGAAGAAAGTATATTTACTTGCCTGAGGGGAAAATTAACATCTTGATTTGGAAGCAAAAAATCTAGAAACTAAGACTTGATTTTCTGCAGTGAAGTTAAAAAAAAAAGATATAGTCTCTTCTCCTTCTCCTTCTCCTTTTTCTTCTTTTGTACTAGGGATCAAATTCACAACCTCGCACTTGCCAGGCAGGTGCTGTGCTGCTGAGCTATATCCCCAGTTACATTTTGTTTTGTTTATGGAGACAGAGTTTTACTCTGTGTTCAGGAAGGCCTTGAACTCATGCCCAGGCTGGCCTCAAACTCACAGTGATTCCCCTGCCACAGCCTCCTACATGCTGGGATTACAGGTGTGCACCAACATTCCCAGCTGAAAAGTGATATAGTCTAGATTATTTTATCAAAAGTTCTAAGTCTAGAGTGAAAGATTTAAGTCAGTTGTGAAAGATAATATGCCATGCAAATCTAATTTAAATAGCTCTTCAGAAAATGTTGGTAATGCTACTAATAATACCCCAAATTGGCCATTTCAGGAGGGTCATATCAAAACATGGAAAATTCAGAATAGATAAATACAGGCTTTATATTTTTACACATGAGTCAAAGCTACATTTTAGAGCATTTTTATTGTCTATTGGTAAAGACCAAAGTTCACATTTAGAAGGAACTGTTTAACAGAAGTGGTGAGAACTGTTTTATTTATTTATTTGTCTTTTTTTTTTTTTGTACCAGATATTGAACTCACAACCTTGCACTTACCAGGCAAGTGCTTAAGTCACTGAGCTAAATTCTCAGCCTTTATTTGTCTTTTTGAGACAGGGTCTTGCTAAGCAGTTCAGGCTGGCCTTGAGGTCACTTTGTAGCCCAGATTGGTCTCGAACTTGCAATGATCTTCCTGCCTCAGCCTCCTGAGTGCTGGGATTACAGGGGCGTGCCACCACACCTGGCTGAAAAGTGTTGTGTTCAGAAAAAAACAAGCAAAATAAGCCAGGTGGCTGCTGCCTCTTACTAATGGAAGAATCTCTGGCTGCTGCCTATCATTAGCTCTGTCTGCTCTTTAGACTGTGGCTCCACTATACTGTACTAGTTAACAAGAGGTATTCCAAGACTGTACTAGTTCTAACGATGTGATGTCCATCCATCCCAAATAACAAACCAGGCGAATTAGAGTCTTCTTCTTTGGGCAGAATTCACTGATGACTTTTGCTACTGCATTATAGGAAAGGTTCTGCCAACAAAGCTGCAAATGATGCTTCGCCTGCATAAGAAAACAACTGTTGAATGATTCAGGTGTCTCTGTCTATGGAGTTCAATTAAAACTTGTCTTGAACTAAGTCTTGAAATAGGTTTGTCACACCAGTTTATCACAATGATCTTAATGACCAGTGGGTTCAGACAACTGCATGTCATGTTAAAAAAAGGTATCAAACATTTCTAAGATACGATTGTGTTTTAAAGCCAGATCACAAAGTTTTTTGAAATAAATAAAAATGAAAAAAAATTACTTTGTCTTATTTCCTTAAATGCTACAACAGTAATTAAAAAGGGGAAGGTTTCAGAAATCTATGATATGCTTGCTGTACCAACTTCCAAGCCACCTAGTCAAACAGAATGAATCCAGTTAGTGCTGACGTCTGAGAAACACTGCCGTCACCTTCTCATTTAAAGAGGGAGAGCAGAAAACCAAAAGAGAAGATGCGAAATCTGCATGCTGAGGGTCCTGCGTTGCCGCCATGACTGTGTCCTGAGCCTGGTGAGATGCACAGGATTCAACATTTCTCTCAGGCCTGGGAAGGAGGGAGCGGCCCTCCCGGTGCTCACTCTGAGCCAACACCTCCGCCAACAAGGAAGGCTTCCCCAGAACAGAAGGAAGGCGTGGAGAGCTGAGAGAAGCCAAACGGTTGGCAAAAAGAGGCCTGCAGAGCCTGCACCAGGTTTGGCATGCTGAGGTCTCACCAGCTGTGCAGAGCTAAATAGGAGGGGAGGGAGGTGATACTGCGGAGAGGCACACGAGACCTGTTCACAGAGTAAAAATACGTGTGTAGACACATCTTAATTTGCCCTAATAGTGGTTGAAATTCGTAATGACAGTGAAAAGATTTTGAAAAGTCTGACTACTATCCTGTGACCATCTGTGCTGACCCTACCTCCCTGGTCTCCCACTGCTGACTATGTTCTTGTTTCTCCTATGTCTTTTTATTGATTCTTATGACTACTGTATATTCTTATTTTTCTTTCAAATTTTAGAAAAATTGTCATCATTCATATATATGCCAAACAGCAGTAGATAAACACTGGTATCTATTATCTATCTATCCATCTATCTAGTTTCTGTTGGTATTATATCCTCAGAATCTCCCATATCAGCACATAGAGAATTTCCTCACTCTTTTTTGAAACTACATACTCTCCCAGCATGTGGATATATCGTAACTCTTCCCTGTTCTTGGATATATAGGTTATTTTCATACTACAAGTATAATTATAAGTTAATCTACAGTGAACAATTTTTGTACAAAATTCACTTCATGTATGTGCAAGTTCATCTGTAAAATAATTCCCCCAAGTGAGATTTTTATATCAAAGAACAAATATATTATGAATAGTAATAAATTTGGTTAAACTACCCTCTGTAGGCCTGAGCCATCATTTTTGCTATTACTGTGATATAACAACACTCACCTCTACTCCTTGTCCCAGGAAAGATCTAAGACCAAAAGTACTTATTACTATTGCCAAAGCTCCACTGAGCTAATCACACTCAGAATGGAACTCTTAAACCAGGCTTGACAGGAAGGTCAACAGCTCTGAAATAAAAAGAAAGTAGAGTCCAGAAAGCATCTATTTTAGATTCAGGCAAAAGGAGGCCCTAATATAATTCTCCACATTAAATAATGGCAGGGCTGAGGATGTAACTCAGTGGGACAGCACTCGCCTACAATGGGTAAGTCCTTGGGCTTGATCCCTAGTAGCAAGCAAGCAAGGAAATCAATAAATAAATAACAAGTGAAAAGAACAACCTCATGGCAAGAACGCAAAAATATTACAGGAAGCAAAACAGAACGTACAGAATAATCATAGCATACGAAACACAAATTAAAAATTGCATTTTCACTAAGGCAATGTACTTTTGAACCAGACTGCCAGAAGGCAAAGGGCAGAACTGGTGATAGGCAAGAGAAAAAGCAGAGAGCTAACAGGATCTGACTAGTTTTCAAAGGTCACTCTGGTGTTGCACTGAGGGCAGAATGAAAGGAAGCTAGTGCAGAAGCAAGGATATCAGTTAAGGACCATGGCAGAAGCCAAGTAGAAATAACAGCAGTTTGGGACAGTTGGCAGCAGAGGAAGCAGTGATGAAGAGGAGAAAGCAGCTGAGCCACATGGTACTGGCTCTAGGTGTATGCAGCATGCAACAGTTCTGAGGTTAAAAAATCTTCCACCTCAACTTCAGAAGGCCTGGGAGGCCAGGCAATGTGCAATGTGAGACGGCAGTGCGTGAGGCTGTGAGTGTGAAGCCAAAGGTGCTGTGGAGACCCCAGGAATTTAGAAAAAGCCATGGATTATCTAAGGAAAGCTTCAAGGTGTGAGCAAAGTGGGCCTAAGAGAGAAGTCATGGGATCTGTAACCACCTAAAGTGCCACACAAGTAGAGTCACTCAAGCCCTTTGCAGCTCATAATTTGCCACAGATTGTGTCACATGCTAGACATGTTTACTCTGCTGGCTTTAGGGCCTGCTTTGTTCCCAATCCTTTTTATTCCCCTCTTTGTAATTTTTGGAGTGAAAATGTTTATCTTGTATCATTGAATGTTGGAAGTGTTCAACTTTGTTTTTATTTGTACAGGAGCTTGTAGCTAAGTTTGTCTTATATCTGGGAGTAGACTTAGGACTTGGACTTTTCAGCAATACTGAAATGGTTATGTCTTTAGCAACTCTTAGAAACTAAATGCCTTTTGCATAAAGGGATATGCATGAGCCTATAGGAGGCAAGAATGTTATGGTTTTAATGTAACATAATGTTGATAAACTTAATACTGATTCTTAAGGATTCTTAAAGCTGTGTTATAATGTTCAAGTTACAAAATGATATGAATAAACATGTCTTTGTATCTGGAAACTTATTCAAAGAAATGTGTATGTTTGCAAAGTTGATAGGGGTGGATTGTAATGGTTGATACTTTGTGTCAGTTTGAGAAGATTAGAAGTTGAAATGGCTCAGGAGGGGGCCACAGTCCTTGCTGTGTAAACATTCTCACCCTGTGCAAGCGGAGAGCACAAAGATGGTGTGAGTGCTATACCAACCCTAGGAGGTGGTAGCCTGCCTACAGCATAATGGAGAAGAAGAGGCTTGCTCCTCTATCTTTTTGCTCTTGCTGTTTTTGTTGTCTTCTACCACCTTGAACTGTTGCCCCTGTGCCATGTGACTCTGCCTTGGAGCCAACTGATTACAGACTGAAACCTCCACAAACTATAAGCTAAATAAATTTTCCTTCCTTAATTTTGAGTGTTGGGTATAAGTAACAAGAGAAAAGTAACCAAGACAGAATTTGGCATTGTAGGGAGCTGTTGAAGGTAGAGACTGACCATACGTGTGGGGCTAAAGCAAGGCCAGCCCTGAAAACACAAGAGAGCCTAAAACAAGCCAAGTAAATAAGCTGTTCCAGCTCCAAGAAGTCAAGGGGCCCAGGCCAGCCAGGCAAACAAGTTGCTAGGTAGCAGAGTTAAAATTGACATTTTCTTCTTGAGTATATAAATAAATTGCTACAGTGGCTGAGCAGTTCCTGCCCTCCCATCAGAAAGGTAAGGGCTCCACCTGACCCCAGTTTTTATCTCTTCTTTATTTTCTCATCCTCTCACAGTCTTTCACCCCAACAACCTCAAAAGCCACATAGGTCACAGCATGGCATCATGGTTCTAATGTAATATAATGTTGATAGACTTAATATTGGTTCTTAAGAATTGTTAAACCTGGGCTGGAGAGTTAGCTCAGTGACATAAGCACTTGCCTAGCAAGCACGAGGTCATGAGTTTGATCCCTGGTACAAAAAAAAAAAAAAAAATTGTTAAACCTGCATTAAAAGGTTCCAGTTGTGAAATGATAAGCATATGCATGTCTTTCTTTGTATCTGGAGATCTAGTTAAAGAAATGTGTCTGGTTGCCAAGATGAGAAAGGGTAGATTGTAATGGTTGATACATTGTGGCAACTTGAGAAGTTTAGCCAAGTTACTCAGCAGGGAGCCAAGGTCCTTACTTTGTAAGCATCTTCAGCCTGTGCAAGAGGAGGGCACAGAAACGGTGTGAGTGCTACACGTGCCGGTTGGGGTGGTGGTGGTGATGGTAGACTGTTTACACTATAAGGGAGGAAAAGAGGATTATTCTTCCCTGCTTTGCTTTTGCTGTTTTTGCCATCTTCTGCTGCCTTGAAGTGTTGTCCCTGTGCCATGCCACCCTGCCTAAGAGCTAGCTGATTATAGGCTAAAACCTCCACAAACTGTGAGCTAAATAAACCTTTCCTTCCTTAATTTTTGTTGTTGGGTATTTTGTC